>JARIHO010000146.1:0-131023 GCA_029282495.1 Mycena albidolilacea | reverse complement strand
ATGGATCAACTGGTGTTCGCAGTGTCGGTCTTCCACGCCTTCGGGCACGAGTGGGCATGCCAGCTGTTGTTCCATCCTCGCAAGCGGTGGGGATTCGGGTTTTCAAACGGCAAAGGCACGGAGCGGTTTTGGAATGCAATCCGACACTTGATCGCGCATTTGCGTATCTGCGGTGTGAGTGCTTTTGCTTTCTTATATCAGAGAAACACGTCTAACATTTCTTGTGCAGTATCATAACCGCTTGTATACTCTGGACTCGCAGATCGAGCACGCCGTCAAAGCGAGCCTGTTACGTCTGGGGGAGTGGATCACCCGTCGGTACAAACACAGTCTCGGGAAGCGGGCCGAGGCCACCAAGGCGTTGCGCGAGTGTGGAAAGTCCAAGGACGTGTTGCGTGACCAATGGAACTTACAGGTCGCAGCACAGACCAAGCCTTTGCCGCGTACGTCGGTACATCTTTTAACAAAAATCACGACTGACTTTTACTTCAGGTCAACAGAAAACTCGGGGCCAGCAGGCCGTGAACGCGGTGATGCTCCTGCGTTCCGCGATACAGACGCGGTGAGTACATCTGGACGAGCTGCGTCAGAAGTACCTCGACGCTGTCGAGGCCGAAGACGACGACGCGGCAATGTATGAGAGGGAGTTCAAGCAGGCACAGACGGCCCTCACCACTTCAGTCGCAAATCTGAGGCGGAAGGAGGTGGCCCTTGGCGTCAACGAGCACGACGAGTTGAAGGCCCTCGCCACTAGCGAGTATATGCGTGCTCGGATGAACGCTCGTGCTCTCAAGCTGCGGCTACGAGAGCGGCTGTGCACGAGGAAGTTTGAGATGGACGTTGTGGAACGCGCATATCGACGGTTGATGAACGGTAAGTATTAGGACGACTTGGACGGCCAGAAACTGACGCAGAGCCAGATTCAAAGCTTCATGCACACACCGCGTCCGCTGTCAAGCGTCGAGAGCCCACTATCACGAAGCTGGCGAACGAATACAACAAACTCTGCAACGAGGTGTCCAAGCTCATTCGCGAAGGAAAGGCTCCCCGAGGATCGATCGCGCCGCTCCCCATCCTGGCCAAGGGCCTGTGGAAGCTGGACGTCGACGACGTGATCTTCCAAGACGTGGGTCTAGACGACGGGGACGACGCCAGCGACGAGCCACCGCTTTGGTTATGCAATGAGCAGGTGCGGGCGGGCATCAAGGCATTGCTGGAGCTGGACCGGTGCGAGGAAGAGGATGCGCGCTTGCGCAGGGAGAACGAGGCGCTGCGGGTATGGTTTGCAGAGGAGTGGAAAGTAAGTGTTGTTGGCATTCAAGAAGCAGGGTACGTTACGAGTCTATCTGGGGCAAACATACGACTGACGGAGCGTTATTAGCCTCAGAGGTGGATAAATACCATTTGCAGCTGCACCAGGACAACCTCGTTCGCCTCGCCGCGACATGGGATAAATATTTGCCCGATTTTGGGGCGCAGAACGGCGCGCTTCCGGAGTGGGCCCCTCCCAGGTGCAGCTGGCGCGGTGTCGCAGCGACGCTCATATGCCAGCACGCGGAGAGGACAGACATTATGGGGACGGGGACTCAGACGACGAGGAGCATGACGAGGACAGCGATGGGAAGGAGGAGGAGTACGAGACTCTAGAGGCGGTGGCAAGAGCGGACGTGTATCGGATGGACGAACACAACTACTAAATTTTGGACTTAGATTTTTTTAACCCTTGATTGTAATATAACTTTGGTAAAGAACACAGTATACCATTCCATGAGCGACGTTGTAAAGAGCACTCTAATAAAATTCATGACACCCCTACTCCCCTCTCTGTGTGCGAGGGGGCTGAGTGCCACCGGCAGGAATGGCCCAAGCTCGGGAAAATTGGAACAATGGGCAGCTCCATTGGCCAGATGGTGGTGAGTAGACCGCTTACTGGATGAATGCCAGGCCACTGACCATAATTTGCCCAGGAAGGAAACCTCAGAAGACAATGACGGTCAGTTGCGGACCTAGTGGCAAAGCGTCTAAAACCACCGTCGTTGGGGAACAGTTAAAAGGCAAGTACAAACGGTTGCGCATGCACCCCTCCTCCATATTCACCAACTCCAATGCCAGCTGAACGTACGGAAATCTGTTTTGTCCGAGCTTCCACCTTGAATCGCAACGCCGATCCCGCCGCCTTCCTTGCACCCGAACTCCGGAATCACCAGACCGTGCGCACGACCGCTGGACTCATCCCCACCCGCTCGTGGGCGCGTTTGAGGAACGATCGACAGGTCCTGGCGGGATTACTTGTGCGCAACAACCGCACCGCCGGGAGGGTCCCGCTTCCACGCGCCTCCTCCCCGGTGCTTCCCGCCCAGCTCTTCCCTCCGCCAAGGACGGCGGCGGACCTGGCGATGCACGAGCAGCGTCGGATTGCCGAGGAGCCAGAGCGCATTGCGCTCAATGAACGCATTTGCGCTGCCGAGGCCTCATCCGGTATGTTAAAACTTGTCTTGGAGACTCCATGGCCTGGCGACTGATATGTTTACTAGAGGCCGACCCCACCAACGAGGAGAAGGCATTGGAATTCAGATATTTAAGTACGTCGCCGTCTGCTTGCTTGCTGTTGCCTGCGGATCACGCCATTAACTATCCTATCCCTAGTCGAGGACTATGCAGAGCACTTCGGGGATTTTGTCCCCGACGCTGCCATCGAGCCTTATATCATGCGCAGGAACTGGGCGACGGAGCACCTTGATGTTTTGTGGACGGCGGCAGGTGCGTTCTGATTCACGTTGACTCCTTTGGGTGCCGGTTATTAATTGATGTTGGTCGCAGGGGCCAATGGCTGTCCATTCAGCAACCCGGGCCCTATCGAGGCGTACATGACGGCGGCAAGCCATTTCCACTCCACGCTCGGCCGGCCGTACCAGCGCGTGGACGGCAGAGCGGGGGAGTTGACGGAGGCGTGCCAACTCTTGGTGACGCACATGACGTTGTTGGATGAATGCCGTGGCGGCGTGGAGAAGGAGCATCGCCTCCTGGGACAGAAGGAGTTTCTGTTGACGTTCGTGAACCCTTTCCCCGTGCACGATCCGGAGCGCGCTCGTTTGGATGCCACCGGTATGTCGAACGTGCTACCTTATATTGTTCCCTCTGACTCAAGATCCATTCAGTCCGACAGCGGGTGGTGGCGTTCAGGCGTGGTGCACCCTTGTCCCCGACTTTCAACAAACCTGAGGTCACATTCCGATTCATCAACCGCGGCTGGGAACAACCTGGCAGCGTCAGGTGCCGCAAGGCGTATTGCAGATGTAAGTGGAATTTTTGTCCTGTGTGTCGACAGCTACTGATATCCTTCCTTTCCTTTTTAGATCGCCGTTTGGCTGCCCGACTTGCGGAACTCCAACAGCACGCAGAGGTATGCGCACAGAATCGTGCGCCGCCTTCGCCCGTCTCGACTTCCCAGTTCTACGGGGTTCTGGACTCCTTGCGACTCTGAATTAACTCTATTTGTCGAATAACAATACACATATTGTCCTTACATCCTTACTGTTTATTTTTACGAATTATACACGTTCAGATCGTCCTTTGTGTTTGAACTGTACGAAAAAGAGCTGGAGAGGGTGAAATGAGGACTTAATGGTTTTTTCACAGATGTAAAGCCGAAAGCCGAAATCGCCGAAATTGCCATATAGAGACGAGAGCGGTTGTTTGCTTGTGTGGTGAGTATGTTATATATTTCCATCTCGACTTCGTACTCATCCTTCTTTCCCTGCAGAACCTCTATCTCGATCCCCGCCCCTCCTTTCCCGGCCCGTACCCACGTACCCACGCCCTCGATGTGCATCTGCTCTGAAACGCAACCAAACATCCCGCCGCGCCGGTGCAAGCGGGGCGCAATCGGGTTCAAAGGTAAACTCTGGAATTTGTGAGTTATGTCGGACTCACGGTGATCCAGCGCCTGTTTCGCTTTTACCACAACGACCACACTGCGACTTCGGTAAGTCTGTTTGCTCTTCCCTCTTTTCGTCAACTTCGAAGTTGCTTCTGACCACAACCCACTACAACACAAGACTACTGTGACTTCGGTGAGTCTCGACTTCTTTCCTTTCAATCTAGACTGACCTTGCTGTGAATACAGCCGATGAACGACATATCGCGCCGCCGCGAATTGGCACGGATGTAAGTGAAATCTTTTGCTTTAATTGATATTCTGATCGTCGGGGAGTGGGCGGAAGTCCATCGACGACCAGGTGGAGGCACATCTCCAACGATCTCTATACAAGGAGCGTGAGGGGAGCGTGTATTGCAACGTCCGGGTGGATTTGGGGACGGGGAGATTGGAGGTAAAGGGGGGATGGACAAGTGATTTGGAACGGCGCCAGGAGAATTACCGCAGCTGTGAATCTGCCACGCAAGAGATCCTCTGGATCGCGGCTTTTGAATGCGCAGAACCCAAGCGCGTCGGTGAGTGATTGTTGGACGATGAGGAGGGTCTCGGGTTAGACTTACTAAACATCCAGAGCGCCTGCTGCATCTCGAGCTCGCAAAACTCGGCGCGCGTCTGCAGCCCCGTCTGTGCCCTGGATGTGGGACTAATCATGGCGAGTACTTCAAATATTCGGCGGCAGATGGATTCGAGGGCGTGTTGGAGATAATCGAAGCGATCTTGGCGAAGTTGGGGGTTCCGGTGAATAAGTGAGTATGATTTCGTGTTTTTGGGAGCAACTTCTAATCGACTTTACAGAGTAATCCTAGGTTAACATGTACTTCTATTGAACGGTGGCGCCATTTGCTTGCAAAAAAAGAACAAAAGGAGAGGAGCGTGAGTGCCAGGGAATCAAGCTGGTATCGCGGACAGTAACGTAACGATAAACACAGACTGGCCCTCCGACAGAGAGGCGGCAACGGGGTGCGCACACTCCAGGTGCCCAGAGCGAGCCAGCAAGCGCCTGACAAGCGCCTGACAAGCGCCCGACAAGAGCCCGCCTACGGAATATGGATGTGGATGGATGTGTTGCTGGTGATGGAGTGGCTTTATTTCCCGAACATTTTACTATTGTTGTTTTTCATAGATTTCGGTGGTTGACCCGCTCCACCAGTACGAACCGGAGGAATCGTGGAGGACGGTAGATACGTAGGTATACGTAGGTACAGCGTGTAAGTATGTGCGAATGAATATATTTCTCTTATAGGCTGAGTGCGCGAACTTCACAACAACCGACAACAACCCATCGCGACCGCAAAAGGAAATGAGGGATTGTGGTACCGTAAGGGAACGTGCGATGGTATATATATGTAAAGAAGTTATGACGTTAAAAAAAAAATTGAGTGGGGGTGCCCACCGTGCCGAAATGAACGAGTGGGCAGCCCCACGATTCAATTGTGGGGCAGCCCACCAGTGGGGAGTAAAACGGGTGGGGGCGGCCCACAGCTGGGGAATAAAATGGGTGGGGCAGCCCTCGCATTAACAAATAATGTGGTGGGGCGCCCCACCGTATAAATGGTGGGGCACCCCACAGGGAGAAATAAACGAGGTGGGGCGGCCCACCGGCGCAAAATAAATGGTGGGGCAGCCCACCGTAGGAGTGGGGCGGCCCACCGTAGGAGTAGGGTAGCCCCCAGTACTAATAAGCGAGGTGGAGCTCCCCACCAGTATGGAGGGCAGCCCACCAGTGTGTACACCGTAGGTGGGGCGCCCCACCATAAGAAAAGGGACAGTGGGGCGGCCCCCAGGAAAAGTGGGGTAGCCCACAACAGTCAGTGGGGCGGCCCACCATAAGAAAGAGGAAAGTGGGGGAGCCCACAATTTAAAATTTATAGTGAAAATCTGAGTAAGTGTTTTTTGGTGTTCAATAGCTATGAGTGCAGGCGTGCAGAATGAAAGGGGTGTGATGGGTACAGGTGCATGCAAGCATGCAGAATAGAAAGGCATAGGTAGCAGGTGTGTGGAACGGGTATAGGTGCATGCACGGGGGATAAAAGGGGGGTGCAGGTGGCAGGTGCACGGAATGGGTGCAAGTGCAAACATGGGGAATAAAAGGGGGTGGGGGTGGCACGTGTGCCAAGTGGGCATGGGTGCGGGTGCAAGTGCATGGAATGAAAGAGGGTGTGGGTGGCAAGCACACTGAATGGGCACGGACGGGTGCAGGTGTGCGGAACAGGTGCACGGAATCAAAGGCGGTGCAGGTGGTAGGCGTGTGTATGGAATGGGTGCAGGTGCAGGTGCAGGTGTGTGGAATGGGCATGGGTGCAAGCATGGGGAATGGGTGGGGGTGCAGGTGTGTGGAATGGGTGCAGGCATGTGGAACAGATGCAGGTACAGGTGTGCAGAAGGAAAGGGGTGCAGGTGTATACATGATTTCCAGCTAGAATAATAGCCTAGAATCATAGCCTCAAATGGCAGCTTTCAGGATCACCACAGACAGTGCAAAACGGCCCAGAATTGAGCCCAAAAAACTTTTTTTCGGCGGGACTGGTATCAGGGGTCCTACTCAAAAGTGGGGCTGTGGGGCACCCCACAAATTTTTCGGTTCCGCCTGCGGTGGGAGGGGCTCCCCACTTGAAAGAAGTGTGGGGAGCCCCACATCCAGTTTTTGCAAAATGTGGGCTGCCCCACCCCAAATGTGGGCTGCCCCACTGGGAGTGGGGCTCCCTATGAAATTAGGTACCGCTAGGGTCATTTAACTCTAGGAAACGAATTGACCCTAAGGGTTCCCAAAAAGGGTAGCCTGAGGTGTGTGGGTCAATATCAACGACATTTTCACATCTCTGCACTGGAGATGTCTGTCAGACTGCTTCTAATCGACTAAAGGACCTATTCTGAGTGGTAGTATTGTGTTCATGACGCTCGCATTCGGTAGGAACATCTTTGCAGCCAAGATCAAGCCCAAGCCCGTTTGTCTGATGCCATCAGACAAACGGGCTTGTGTTCAACTAGCATCACACCGTTAGGCTTGCGCGTCGAGAATGTCAAGATATCTTTCATTGGGTATATTTAAGTGTTCTATGTGCTTATTTGTCATTTTTTCTTCACAGTTCTTTTTAATCGTCGTACAGATGTGGGATTACATGTTCTATGTTCAACGGTTAGCATGCCAATTCACATCCTTTGACAAAACTGAAGTTTTCACCTCGGTCCATTCGAAGATTTGATATAAAATAAGGATCGGAGTGGACAAAAATACTGTTTTACCCACTTGCTTCCAGTTTTAGCTCTTAGGTACCCCGAAAATCGGCGCTCCCAGGCCGTAAACAGCTGTTTAGGCGAAAATAATCTCCAAATGCTGTGTATCATTCCTCGGGGAATCCATTAAGCGCGACAAGCCCGTACTTTTACTCTGAATCGACAATGTTGGCTCGGGTCGTCCTTGGCGGCGATGGAAAAACATCGCATCAGCAATTAAAACCGTGGAAAAAAGCCCAAGCCCGGGGAGGAGACACTTAATAGACACAGTGGGGTCACTCAAACCAATTTAATAGTGCATTGGTGACGAATAATACGCGCAAGCCCGTTTCTCGGCTAAGCGAGCAAACGGGCTTGCCAAGCCGACAAACGGGCTTGGGCTTTGATCTACACCCAAATCCAAGCCCAAGCCCGAACAAGCCCGTTGGCGCGGGCGCAAGCCCGTTTGGCAAGCCGAAAAGTGAACTCTCAGGGCATTCATGAGCAGCATTTTGACGCATGGGAGCAGGTCGTCATGCTGTTCCCTGGAAGCGTTGATGTCCTCGATGAGGAGCACCTTGTCAGCGCTGGTGGATTCGGAGCCAGGGGGAGTGTGGACGAGAACAAAGAGGACGGTGTGGAAGTCGGAGTCTCGGATGTCTTCCCAGGTGATACTCACAGGTGGTGTCATTCAAATTTTGGGCGTGCAGCTAACCAGCAGCAAAAAAGTGGGCCCGATATGAATACTTTAGCAATGAGGAACCGGGTAGGCTACGATGCGATGTATTCAAGAAGAAATCATGAGGACATGGATTCGGTGCCTCGGACAAGGGTGAAAGGACCACGGAGAGCATGAGAAGATTCGGCCGACCCATCCCCGATCAACGGAGCCGTAAACTGGATCTTCGAGATAACCGTATTCGAGGAAGTTTCCATTATCGCTGGACCGAAGGCTAGGAAATGATCTGCCGGAGAGTCGTGGGTGGGGTGTCGTTGTCAACTCGTTGACGCACACTAAGATTAATCACCATGCTGAGCTTCCCGCTTCTTGTAATTTACTCTGGCCCTATGGGCACGTCCATAGTAGGACACTTTATATAAAGGTTACTTATCCCATCTCAGATCCTATCGACATGATCGCGCAAGATGCGTTGAAAGACTCGGGGGTCGCTGTAGTCGACTTCTCCGCGTTTCTCGATGGTTCTAACAAGCAGGATGTCGCCGATTCCATATCCTCGTCGTTCAAGAAAGCCGGCCTTGTCTACATACACTCAACCACGGAATTTCACCCGAACAGATCGCGAAGATATTCCACGCATAGGGAGGAACACTGCCCCACCCAGCGCAGTCCGAGCAAGTGCACACCTCAAGATCGGTGGTGACATAAGGATTGCTACAAAATGGGGAAATGGGAGATAATACGAGGGAACTGAGACGGGAGAGTGGGAGGGAGAACCAATAAAATGTAGTAAGTAATATAAATATGGCGCTGACCGTGTTTCAAGTCCAGCACGACTCGGTGTGTCCACGCAATATCCATGGATGCATGGAATGAATCAGTATCTTCGCAGTGCAACGTTCACTAACTCGAGTGTGCAGCTGCAGAGTAGAACTGTGAAAGGTATGAAGGTCCTTATTGGACAAAAAAGCCTTTTAGAGTTGTCTTTCACTTAAATTTCCTGAGATCTTTAAAGATCTTTGGGGAACTCCAGAGATCTCCAGAGATCTCTAGAGATCTTCAAAGATCTCAATTTTCTTGCTTGAGATCTCTATTAAAGATCTCAACTCCTCAGTCTCCTAAGATCTCAAGAGTTCTCAGCCATATTTGAGATCTCCAGAGATTTAAAACATCAAACTATTCTCAGAACATGATTTTTTTCTTGAGATCTCCAGAGACCTCATCTTTTGAATTTCCAATTGTCGGATCTGCGCAGCTTCCTGATCCGGCCGACAGCGGGTGATGGCCGCTGATGGACCAGTTGTGGGGACCCCTGGGACGCCCCTCAGCCGATAGATGCTCTCTTGTGTTTGTCGTCCTCATATTCCTTATAAATCTGGACCTTGTAGAATACAACAACACAAATTTAAATAAGGAAGCAAAACGGTGTGAGTTGCATAGCGGTGAACAATTGCACTGAAGAGGGGATAAGTACAGATTGTTCGAAAGACTCATAGAAGCAGTAGCCATACGCACCCAATGAGCAAGCTCAACAGATTGTGAAAGTATTTTAAAAGCTGTGAGGAGGCTCGAAGACCCTGGCTAATACGGGTGTCGAGGAATTAGAATGCTAAGACACTTGGACTTTCAAACTAAGGGTAAGAAAATTCTACACAGGGGGGTCGGCCTCGGCAAGTAAAGATACCGTCAGCGAATGAGCCAGTCAAATCAACTGGCATCGCGTTTGGGAATGAACATACAACGAGTAAGTGTTACTCAAGATCAATTGCCTCGGAGAAGATCAACCTTGCAGAACTTGAGGAGATTAGGGCTATAGTTCAGCTTGAGTGGGCGGCGAGAAAAATTTTGCGGATGGCTTCGGACAATGAGGACCCACTGCAGCTTTAGGGTAAACAAGATGGGACCTCGCTTCGCTCCGGTAGATATGCATGGATGGAAGGAAATAAGTTCATTACCTTGTCATTTGAATGAATTGGTACGAAGGAAGTGGGGGCATTCGAAGGGAAAAATCATATTTCATAGCTACGTCGAATATCAAGGGGCACGCAAAACATTATTGAACCCAATAATGGAATTACGGTGTCGAAAGAAACACAACAGGCGACACGACGGTCTTGGACACAGCCACGCGATTCCAACCGGTTATTCGGAGGGCGAGAACCCCTGCGAGTGATAAATACACACAGGTCAATAGCATTGGTTACCGCAGGCCGTCGCATAGACATAACCGAGCACTAGCATTGTAGACCGTTGAATTTGAAGAAGAGCGCTGTTTTTCAATGCAAGACATCAGAATAGAGGAAGATCAGGCAGTTGTGTTGAGATATATCATAGCCAGCATTGATGCCAAGAATCACACATTTGAAACCAAGAAAATCAGGACGAGATAAATGGGCGAAAGATTGTTGGCTTGACTGATAGGACAATGGCCGTATTTGTGCAGGGAAGATCTTCGGGAATCTACGTGGTCGCAGCTTCATCGGTGAAAGAAATAGGCTGCGGCGTATGCAGTGATGACTGCGACAAACTGCGTCTTGTCAGAAATAACTGCGGTTATGTCGGCTGTCAAACCACCCTACAGTCTAAGGTTGAACCACGGGGCTAACTGAAAATCGTGGAGTGCGGACTTGTGTTGTGATGCAATTCTTCTTTTCCAGGTCTCTTGAATCCTGCGGCGAAGTTGGCGTAGTCCGTAGTTGAATCAATGGTCAAATCTGGGAGATTAAATGGGGAAGAATCAGTGCCGCAGGAACCCGCAATCGAAAATAACTGAGGTTCATGAAAACGTAGTGCGTAGTTGATCATGGGGTTCGAAGAATCTGTTCCATCGGGCCGGGATAAAGACCTGCGAGCAGTGTTCAAAATTAGCTCACGAGACTTGATTCGAATGCTCAATGGTCTTAATGGGGGGTTGCACTTGACATTTGTTAGTTCATCATGTGAGACAAGTTGTTCCACGGTGACGGCATATCGCTACATAGTTAGATGGTGGACCAGTCTGATATGACCCTTCACCGCCCAATGACTTGGGAAATACCTACTTGATGTATGTTGCACATGAACAGCTGGAAGGGAACCGTGGGAGTATTATCGGGGATGTCGGATATGGCCGAAAATCGTTATTTCAAGTAGAGGGACCCATGCTGCGTTCGCTTGTTAACCCCGGGCAATTCACCCCCCACACAATTGCCCACCAAACTTCATATGCGGGGCATACATGAGCCCGGTGTTCGACTCTGGGAAGCAGAATGTTACGTATCTCATTGATATTTCAGACTATGTCATGTTTTTGCGAGCAGGAAATTAATTTGCTGTATCGATGGTGTGGAGTTTGTTGTGATATTTCAGGTATCCAACATTGCTACAATTATTTTTACCTAATGGGCACGGGTTGAAAAACACTTGAGAACCGACCCTTAAACGGCCCAATTAGGTCTCATAAGGTCTTATAAGGTTTACTGCCAAACCTTGCAAGACCTTGTAAGGTCGTTAGGTTCGGTTAGGCCTAATATACCTTTTCCAATTCCCCAACATACTTTCTACACAATAGAACTTCATCTCGCTTGTGTCCCCGTTCCTTATTCCGCCGCTTGGGTCTTTGTCGCTCATGCTCGCTTTCGCTTACATTCTCGTCTAGTCCCTCTTGCCATCCGAGCCCTGAGAATGGGTTGGCCCACTCGCATTTTAGACTTACGGTTGCCTTCGGAGTTGCAAGTCTAGTATTTTATATATCAGCTCGCACTCAGACGCACCGTCAGCGTATCATTGCAATCAGTGTATGTGCTCGCCGTTTCTCAGTGGGGGAAAAGTATGACCATAGCAATGCGCGTCCTTAATTTCTGCGTGCATTGAGAGGGTGCAGGGTGTTGGAAGCAATAATAATGTTGGAACACCTTTGATTTCTGGCGTTGGCGGCGCTATGCGATACAGGGAGCGAGTCGTTTTTAAATAGACAGGTTGCGCGAGCCATTGGAGTCACCCAGTGGCTCTCGGACCGTGCGCAAACGGGTCGCTCTACTGCCAACATGATTTGAATAACTACAAGTGGCTCGTTGGAGCCACTCACCTGCTATTTTTGCCCACGGTCCGAGAGCCTTTGGGTGACTCACGCGCAACCTGTCTAATTACTCCTTGCAGCGGGAGAGGGGAAATAATGTTCCAGGAGCCGTACTCAAAGAGGTGTCTGCGGGACTGACAATATCTGCGGGATACAGACGCTCTCTCCGCATTTCAATGGGACGTCACGATCCCACACGGGTCATCTAGGCAGGTCATAGGAATTTGACTCACCCTCGCTCATATTCACCCAGAAGAATCCACTCGAGTCCACCCTCGTCGATTCATCCGGCGCACTGCACTACACAACCACCACCACCACAGGCCTCCGCGGGCGCAAGGTCACGACTATAACAGGGGCAAGCACCGTCGGGGAGATCAACTGGCGAGAGAAGACTTTTGCGATCGGGGACGTGTGTCGCGATGGGACGAGCTTAGGTCGCACGTGGGGGTAGCCAGTGGCGGGTGTGTTTTAATATTTTTTAAGCGTTGTTCGAAGTTGATCATATAATTAGCGAGCGCGAGTGGAAGTGGGACAAAAACGTATATACTCTCACGTATGTGAACGCGTACAAAGAGCTTCTGGTATGTCCGCGACCATCTTTGTGCACGCAGACACTGACATGTGTGAAGGCGACACCCACCCCTTGACCCCCATTCGCTTCACCGCTCCCTCCACCTACCTCCTCCATCCATGGGAGCCCGCAACAATTACCCTTACACCCCAGCTGCGAGATGTGCAGAAGAATCTATCCGTGCTGATGGTTATGTTGCAGACAGAGACGATGCAAACGAATGTACGTGTCAATTTTCATTTATATTCGCATTTAATTGAAAGGCTGATGATCATCGGTCAACGTTGCTTGCAGAAAAATCATGGTTCTGGACTGTCTACGGCGATTGACTCAGTCTCGTTGTTTAACTGATATGGATTAATGAATCAATCGAAGATGAAATTGAAATGAGTCCCGGGAACATGAGTACAGGTGTAGGTGAAGCATTCAACTGTTCAACTATTTTACGATGGTTAACAAAGTTACTTAGACAAACTAACTTAGCCTTACAAAACTAACTTTACTTTACTTGTGGCAGACAAGTAAAGTAAAGGACGACAAAGTTACTTGTAAGTAACTTAAGTAACTTATAAGTAACTTGCAAGTAACTTAAGTAACTTCAAGTTACATGTGTACCAGGTACCCCAGGATCTATTTCAGCTTTGTGAGGTTGTGCCAAGTGCCAATTCGCGCTCTCGCGACCATAGTTTGACGAACTTGGCGGGATTTGATGCCATCTGATGGCATAAGTTACTTTGTCTGATCGCACTGATCTAACTTGGCGGGGCAAGTTACTTCCAAATAACTTGGAGTAACTTGAAGGTATTACTTGTATTTCAAGCAGATGTGATGTTATGTGCACATGTTTGCAAGCTTCCTAATTTACGCTGTATTTCCCATTGACCACGCCAACAGCCAAAAATGCAGGCGTGTCCACTTCCTTTTATTTTCTCGGACGGGGCCAGCTGACCCCTCACTCATCAAGAATTAAGTTCGAGCACCAGGGTGCGGTTAATTCTGACTGACTGATCATGTGTTTGCAGATACCGGTAACTTCTGTCCGGGCACATTTCCCATTTTATTTTGGGTTTTTAAAACTAACCTGTGGATCAGAAATTAGCTCAGTTCAGGGAACTGGATGCTCCATCGTTAGGAGATATTCTCTTCATTCTTTCTTTCTTTGTCACGCCCATCGTCTCCTCCCATTCAGCCTTCCTCCATCACTCTATTCGTCCGTTTTTATTACCCATATGCCTCTGCAGCTCACTACAGCACTTCACGGGGTCTTAAGAGACCTTGAACGACATGTGTCTAACAGAGTACTCGGTAATCAACCTATGGGAGATGAGTACGGTATTTCTGCTTCATTTCATGAGCTCGAGGGGCTTTGTAACAAAGTGCCTCACGGAAATGCTTTTATATGGTAAGCACACTTTGTCCCAAGCCCGATTGCACTTGGCTCGCAACCCTAGCCACCATATATGCAACTCGGTCCAACCCTGATACATTTCATGAAGGTCTAAGTCTCTCGCTGTACCAACAGACAATGTTCATCAAGGTAAGTGTCACCGCTTCCCGGATTGCATTGATGATTCACTAACGTGACCATTATTCGTATCTTTGCTCCCTGCCTCAGACAAAATTACATGTTCAACTGGTATGTGTTGAAAACTGATCAATCTGCATGTACTCATTCCCAACCTTCCTATAAACCGAGTCTTCTCCAATGTGAGCAGTTTCCATATTCATCCCGAGGTCTTGATCTAGTGATGCCGCCTGTCTTCATATGCAAACAAGATGAGGACTCGACCGACAACGTGGGAAGGGCCGAGTCTAAGTAGATGGACCTCTCAGCAGTGAGTTCGGTTATTTGATTTAATATATATCACTCAACGCCCTTCCTATTGTTACGCCTGCAGGTCATGCTCCTCAAGCCTGCATCCCCGATTAGCCAAGGGTTGCATCCGGGGTCAGCCGCTAATAGACTGGCCAGACATTGTTTATTTTTCTCCCCCTCGAGCTGTCGTGCTGTCCGATCCTAACAGCCTAAAAAACGGGTTACAGTGATAGCCGCAGACATCATTCTGCGAATTGAGGTGGTACTTGCCTCGCTCCTCCGGCCTTTCTCTAATTAGCCCGGAGTACTGAGTATGTTTCTCTTACCCCTCATATATTCATTCAGGCCGATGCCATGTACAGCTCAGTCACTGAATGCAGGGCGACGACTTCTATGCTACGCAATCAGGCCGATGCCATGTACAGCTCAGTCACTGAATGCAGGGCGATGACTTCTACGCTACGCAACAGGATCCGGGGCTGTGTACATGGAGAAACAAATGACCACCAGCCTAATAATTTCGTGATGTCCAGAAACCACTGGCAAGACAAATCCAGACAGTTGGAAGGTATGTAATATTAGTCCATCGCTTTCTACTCGAAGTCGTACTTAATTGATCCCAACGGATTGAACACTTTCGAGCAAGTGAACTTGGCAGTAAATGATGCCATCTGATGGCAAGTTACTTTGGCTGACCGCTCGTAAAGTACAGTAAAGTACCGTAAAGTTAGCCCCACCAAGTTAAAGGGGTGATCAAAGTTAAAGTTAGGTTTGACAAGTTACTTTATTCACTCTCTCTATTTTACGCTTCCTTCCCTGCCGCCGTTTCATGCGCACTGGGTGATTGGCCGTATGCAGTTCGTTGACTATTTTCCACTTCCCCTCGATTAGGAAACCAATGAAGTTAAAATGTTCGTCAAGAAACTGGGTCCATGACGATCATTCAATGGTCATACTCATCGCTCACTAACCAGCCGAGTTGCGTAGGAAAAAATTTGAATTGGTCTGCAGCAAAAGGGCCATGCAGGGCACCATCACCTGGGTCATCAAAACAGTTGAAAACGAACGGTACTGCCTGCATAAGGTCTGCAAACATTCTCTTAACTAAGACCTCATCAAGTGCTGCCAAGTACTCTGGCGTTACATGGGGCTGTTCAAATTTGACCGCGAAAACCCCCAGGGACTCAGTGTCCTTGAGGTTTTAGGCTTTCAACATCAGCTGATGATGGACTTGGACTCTTCTTAGCAGCTCCCTTGTCTTTGAAAGGCCAGTCCAGAAGGGGCAACGGCGCAGGGACCCTTTTTTGATCAGTTGTGTCATGAGTCATTGTGCCTGCCGCGTCGGCTGAACACCTCCATTTGGCAAGGCAATTTGTTACTTATCTGAGGCGTCAATCTTTGCGCATAATGTGTGGCCTGAAGTGGGACGAGCGTAAGTACTGCAAGGTGTCCCAGTGGGCCTGTACACGGGCCGGTCAAAGCCATCACTGATTGATGTGCAACCTATCACATCAATCAAGCTCCGCCATTTAGTATCTGCGTGATAACTTGAATTCTATCCCCAACTCTGGAACAGAGGGGTTCTGTGGGGCTGAAACTGACCACCTCCCACAAGCAACACCCCCGTTTTTCCGGTATTTCTCCGAAATCACTCACATAATAACATCATCTGATGATCTGAAGCCCCAGCTCCTCACGTGATATCAGATGAGAGGAAATGAGTCATCAATACTTCAGCTCCACTTTGTCTGATCGTCACTTTGTCTGATTCACAAACAGTACACTATTGTGCACTAGATGTCCAAGAATACAATCAAAATGTGACACCATTTGAAATCAAGCTGACATAGTATCATTTGGCCACTTCAGTGCTCTGGAGTTCCCACAATCAATGTGAGCTGGTTGGCGCGCAAGCGTCGACCCAGCGAACATTGTTATTGACGCACCACTGGGTCAAAAAAAAAATGTCCAAAGTGCCAGGCCTTTTTATTTGTGCCCTGCCGCTTGCCAGCCACTCACTTTCATTTCAACTGTTACTCATACTGTTTGTGACCTGCCGCTTGCCGGTGTAGCAGGGAAAGGGGATGGCCACGGTGAGGGACATGGCGGATATGGACAAAGAGTGGAATGACAGCTGTCTACTACATGCGGATATGTATGTAATACCACCACACTGGCTCTCTTACCATCATCATCATCTCAGCCTACATCTGACTTGTTCCAGTGCCCTGGCCTTGTACGTCATATCAGAGGGTCAGTACTTCAGAAAATGTAGAAAAGCCTGTGGTCTATTCTACTCTTACTCAGCATAAAATTACGTTGCAGGTTTGACCCGCGAGTAGCAGTTAAAGATTAGTCCTGACTGTACCTAGGGCAGGCTGAATATTCCTGATGGACTTTCCAATACAATTCCCAGACATGTCAGTGCGCTCATGTCTGTGCCTGAAATGTTCCTTGCTCAATGCACACATCAAAATTCTGACAAGTCTCAGGAAGGAGTGCTTGTTTTGACGGCCAGGGCATGTTAGATTCCCCTAAAGTTTTGGATGGAGCCTCCTAAACCATATTACATGTGATTCACCCAAAAACCTCGATGCTCGCAAGCCCATGTTTTGAAATATTCCGCACAACTCACACATCAAAATTCCGGCAAGTCCCAGGAAGATGTGGCCATTTCAACAACCAGGGCATGTTCAATTTCCTTGAAATTTTGTAAAGAGCCTCTGAAGGCATATCACATATGATCTGCCCACAAAACTCGGTGCACACTGGTCCGTCTTAATATTCTATGCTGAGCTCGCACATCAAAATTCCGGCAAGTACGGGGAAGACGTGCTCATTTCAACAGTCAAGGCATGTTCAATTTCCCTGAAATTTGGCATGGAGCCTTTTAAGTCATATTACATGTCATCTGCCCAAAAAACTCGGTGCACACTGGTCTGTCTTCCGAAATATTCTATGCTGAACTCACACATCAAAATTCCGGCAAGTACAGGGAAAATGTGCTTGTTTCAACGGTCAGGGCATGTTCGATTTCCCTGACATTTGGCATGGAGCCTCTCAAGTCATATTACATGTGATCTGCCCAAAAAACTCGGTGCACTGGTCTGTCTTTTGAAATATTCTGTGCTGAGCTCACGCCAAAATTCTGGCAAGTCCCAGGAAGATGTGGTCCTTTCAATAGTCAGGGCATGTTCAATTTTCCTGACGCTTTGCAAGGAGCCTCTCAAGTCACATTACATGTGATCTGCTCAAAGAACTCGGTGCACACTGGTCTGTCGTCCAAAATGTTCTATGTTGAACTCACACATCAAAATTCCGGCAAGTATGGGGAAGACGTGCTCATTTCAACAGTCAGGGCATGTTCGATTTCCCTGACATTTGGCATGGAGCCTCTTAAGTCATATTACATGTGATCTGCCCAAAAAGCCCGGTGCACACTGGTCCGTCTTTTGAAATATTGCAATGACAAATCAATTACGGCACAAGAGTAGGGGACCGGTGCTCGCCGCCGCTACCGATGACTTAGCGTGGATTCCGCCGTGGAACCTGTGACCGCTGACCCGGTGATCGCCCGATCGGGTCATACGATCGCTCCCGGTCAGCCATCTTTCAAACTCCGCTTGGCTGGTGCCAAGCCCTCTTTGGCGGTGGGTCACAACCTTTCCGATCATCGCCTCCGCTCAGGTCAACGAGTTTTGGGTGGGTCAGGTAACTGATCGGGCTTCCGTTTATGGCACTTTCCCTCTTTTTAAACCTCCGGCGTCCAATAAAGGAAATTTTGTAAACTCACCTTCGGTCCCGGCAGATCTATTCCGTAGATATTTGTAACCGGATACATTCTTTCTCTACATCCAACCCGTTCCGTGTTCGCTCCTTCTGTTTGCTCGAACAACATTTGATGTAAATAAATGATTGGTGAATGATTCTTTCTTTCTTTTTGGAGTCTGATCCGCTCTCGGGCTCCTGTCATTCTTGTCGCTCCCATTCGATTTCTGAATGGGCAGACTCCCACCTCCCTTACTCCCTGAAAACTCCCACTCAATGCTCCAAGATGGCCTCAAAATTCTCTGCTTCTTTTCCACAACTGCCTGTAGTTGTAGAAGAAATTTCTGCCCGCCCAGCCAGCGAGGTCCTGACATCAACGGTTTCAAGGCAGCATAAGTCAGGATCCATTGTCGTCATAGCTCTGGCCAATTTGGCCATGTCTTCTGATGCTGGTGAGGATTCACTCGTGATCACTGCCGTGCTTCTTCCCACAGCGCATCCGTCAAATTTGACTGTGCAGCTCAAGGTGAGCTGGGTAGTGAACGCAAGTCTGTGAGGTCTGCGACACTTTCCGTGAAGTGGGCCATCCAACTACCGCCATCCATCGAAAACAAAATACATTTCAAGTTTTCGTGTAATCGTACTCCGTGGATAAAACATAAAAGGCATTCAAAGGTCAGTGAGGTCGATGATCCCTTCCTCCGCCAGCCGACGATGTACCCGCACCAATTCCATTTCACCACAATCCGTGTCGTCTGGATCGCTTCCACCTGTTTCTAGAGTGTCGTCAACATCTTCGAGCTCCAGATTGAAAGAATGGTTTTATTTGTCCAAACTAGAATCGGAATGTGAGAGCCGGCTCTGGCCAGAAGGAAAATCAGTGACCTGGTGGCCGTTCAGTTCGGGCGAGGCTGAACAAAAAAAAACAATAGATGTCACTCACATCCGTTAAATCCAGCGATAAATCTCTCATCGCACTTGCAAGGATAGACTGAGGGATTGTGACGAGGACATAATTGCGTCCCTCTCCCGGTTGAAGCCCAGTCTTTTGGATGAAATTATTGATGGAAATGTGCACTTGGAATAGGGTCAATGGTGCAATGGGTGTAGTCTCCTTGACAACTCCCTGACTGACAATCTTCTCGAGTTTTCTATTAGTTTCCGGGGTCGCAAATACCTTCCTTTGCGTATCATAGATGAGGTACCTCTTGGAAACAATCATTAGAAAACAGATGAAGACGCGAACAAAGTTTATGCACCGAAAAGAGCATCCTCGACACCACACCTGGCCAGAGATTCGTTTTCAATCTGTCGAGGATAATGGACTCCCATCCATCCAAAATGAGCGACGCAAAATGAAGAAACTTGATCAACAAGGGTTCGCGGGGAATTCACTGGGACGTCTTTGGAACTGCTCCAGAAAAACGCGAAGCCAACGATGTGAGCGGATCCATGTACAGATCCGCAACATCGAGGTTTGGGAAGCTGCTGTTGACCTCGTTTGCCAATTTCGGATAATATTTATCAAGGTGCCCGGACAAATTGCTTTTCAGCTCCGCTTTTAGCGCATCTCTCCATAGTCCCAACGCTTCGTGCAATTTAGCGCCTCCGAAAGTTGTCAGAATTCGGCGCAAATCGCGTCCAAACCCGCATTGAGCCAATGCAGTGGTGATCTTTGGCCCACAGTGCGCAAGCTCGCGGTCGTAATCATCACCTACGAAAAGGATGAATAACAAGAGACCGTCATCATCCAAACACAATGGGTGAGCAGAAATTGCGGGTGAAGTGTAGACTTGAGCGGTGTCGGTCAGGTATGGCCTGGTTTAGCCAAACCCAAATTGCATTAATAACCAGGAAAATAAGGAAAGGCAATGAGGTCACAAACCCGGAAGTTTGGATAATACAGAGAGCTCCAAAGACGATCGTATCACTGTCCTCCGAAATAACAGCATCGATGAAGCCAAGCCTGTTCAGTTGGGCTAATTCCGCTTCCGCTTCACCTGGAGCCTGAATTTATGTCAGTTTTACAAGCACACCGGATAAATCAAGGGCGAACCGTATAAAATGGGGACTTGAGCTTGACACACGAGGATTGGCGCCAATGGAGGTGAACGTCAGAAGGGAAAGTTGATTGAAACCCCGACTTGCTTGATACGGGAATTAGGCGCCGTCGTCGAACCTCTACTGTATCTTTACCTCTCTTTGGTCTCACTGACCCCTTCGAGGTCATCTCTACCCTGCCTTCTCTCGCAAACTTCTCACTTTGAGCATCAAATGGCCTACGGTTTGCACAGCACCTGAGGCCACTTTGGTCTTTCGTTCCCATGGTGCCTCGAAAGAGAAATAAAATGTGAATTCTCAAATAAATCCACAAGTCCTTGTATATGTCAAGCGGCATTGCCCCCCCGAACCAACCTAGGAGCAGTGGTACTGAGTATGAATGCCAAAGGCATCTGGCTCGGAGAAGCCGACGCATTGCGCGTAGTAGACTCCGTTCTTGTTGATCCTATAGTCGGAAGTCCCGCACCCCAATTCTTGGAAAACACCGGTAGTCCCCCCATTGCTTGTCTTGAGACTGAAAGTACGGCTGCAGGGGTTTACATTGCTCTGGGGAAAAAATATTGATTATAATCATAACATGGAAGAAGAGGGAGTTTTACTCACCGGTCCAATGTCAGTATAATCGCTCTTGGGATGGCCAGAGAACCAAGCGACATGGTCTCCATTGATATTGAGAATGCCGAGGTTGATCCCACTGACAGGGATTAGTGTGGATGCATGCAAAGAGACGACATGAGGCCTACTTGACACGGCGATCCAAGGTACTGGTAGAGTTCTGGATTGGGGACGCTGCGACGACAGACAGCAGGGAGGCCAAAGTGGCGAGCTTGAACAACATTTTCTATGATTCACTGAGGGAACTCGGGTGGACACTGGTTGTGTTGGTACAAATGAAACCAAGTGCGATTTCTTTTATACACAGGAAATCGTTCCTCCGGTCTACCGGTGTTGTCTTTGATCCACATCGAGTGAAATGAAATAGATTGTGGCGTGACGAATATTTTGTAGAGCGATGTCGTGCACCTGTTCTGCGCGTTCGGGGAACATTCGGAGGTCAGTTGAGATGCCGACTACTATATATTTGAGCCATCGTTGGTTTAACGCCACGTAGCTCACCTAACCGCTAGAACCTAAACGGCACCGAAGGTGGAACGCGGTGGAACGCGGCGACACCCGACCACTTTCTGGGCTTGGGCTGTTTAGCTTAAGCCCAGACACAGGCTCCGTCTGAGACGCCCATGACGCGGACATATGGAGGTGTTTTTCCGAGTTTACAAATGAAGTTCACTTATTAATATCACTTGTAACTCAGCAACCCACAAGATATGTAGGGGCTGCAGCAACTGGAAATCCGCAGGGTATAGCTTGTGATTAAACGAATGCTGGTATATCCCTTCCCTCCTCAGAAAGGTATTCGGCTCTTTGAATAGAGTCTCGAGCCTGTATGTGGTGTGCTCTTTCAATTGTAAAAGCCTTATTCTCTCGTAGCCTACTTATGACCGGAAACTGCGGTACTCGCAAATGTCAACCCAACCATTTGATTTGATCGCACATAGTGCTTATCGGCGGACTGCATCGCGACATGCTGTTCAATAACCGACGGCTTGCAGATCGACTGTTTACAAGGCCGTGAATACCCGATGTTTAATCTTGTCTCATTCTATCTAGGATAATGCATGTTGGGGACTAGTACACCGGCACCATTCCAGCGACAGAAAATGCTACCGGCCTATACAACATAACACCCCAGGTTTTATCAATCCCATTCGACCGAGCACGCCACATACGCCTAGGTACATGATATCTACGACAGGAGGGGCTGTCGTATAGGACATATCACTACTAGTATCTCAAATACTCCCCTTCCTGCTCACATATTATTCAATCACTATGTATCTGATTCAAATGCGTAGTTTTCTTGATGAAGTTCGACGGGGTAAATGGTACTATGCGCAAAGCCCATCTCGATGAACTTTCCTCGTCGTCGCGTTCCACTACGTCGCACGCCGCGTGACGGATATTTCTGTTGTCTGTGATACAATTATACGCCGCTCAACCTGACCTTATCCGCGTATTATCCGCGTACTGGTAGACTCAGACGTCTTAATTGTCTTTAGCACATTGCGGCGAGGAGGAAGGTCGCAGGAGCGTCGCAGGTAGTAAAAAAATTGAATGAAATTGCAGAAGCACTGGTGCGGAAGAGACAAAGAGCAAATATGGAAATCTCCCTAAGTCTGCCAGACCTCGATGCGGTCACCAGAGTTTGTACCCGGGTCCGCCGCGGTCACAGAAATCTCGTTACCTGATCGGAAATTCTACCACTGGGGTCTCCACGTTCTCTGAAGATCTTAGAACCTAGGACTCTTACTGG
This sequence comes from Mycena albidolilacea, assembly GCA_029282495.1. NCBI lineage: Eukaryota > Fungi > Basidiomycota > Agaricomycetes > Agaricales > Mycenaceae > Mycena > Mycena albidolilacea. The sequence goes on along the minus strand of JARIHO010000146.1, from coordinate 108,547 downwards.
CAGCCGAGTCCAGTGAAAAGTTCGTGTTGGCCGAGCAAGAAAGAGGCACATTAGCGGGTCGCCGAACGATAGATTGAATCGTGGCATATCAATACACCATTACGTTGATTAATTTCCCAGTTCATCAGGGAAAAGTCCTGGGGCCGTAGTTGCCTGGTCAGTTACGTATTAATTGGTAGCTGTCATGGCTGGTGTACCTTGACAAGGCATTAGTTAGTGCCTTATAGTCGTACCCAGAAGCAATTTTCGAATATTACTACACTGTCTGCAAGGACACCTCCCCCCCAGAGTTGGTTGCAGAGATTTGGTTATGCCAGCGGGTTTGTAGTCCTTTTAAGACCACAGGTGACCTGGCGGGTAATGGGCGGTGTTCGGCTGGTGAAGTGAAGTGAGATAGCGGTATCTACGATGCAGGGGGGCATCGTACGGAATATTTTACTAGGCATGGCAGGCATCTTGAAAACATGTCGCACCGCTGTCGGGAGCCCACAAGCCTTCATAAATTCGACCTGCGGCTGCCCGTTCTGCAGCGCCGATTTCCTCCCGCATTTATTCGACTGTATTTTGCTCGCAGGACTGTGGATTCACTTTGAATTTCCGATTCCTTTCTTGAAATTGTCTACGCGTCCCTTCACCGGGTTACTCAAAATTCATCTCGTTCAGTTTGCGCATTTTTCCCTCGCGAATTTCTGTGGCTTACCCTCGCATCATTTGTCGTTGCGGCGAGCCGCATCAAATGAATTCAGGTCAATCCTCTTCGTCTCTTCAGCAGGCTCATTTTAAGCCTATCATCGAGACTTAGATACCCTATGGGGGTGATACTGGGGCATAATTATGGTGTGAAAAAAACACACCTCACAAACTAAACACACCTACATTCTTTTCAGAAATTTACACAGGTTGAAAAGAATCACAGGTTCAAGTACTGCGGAATATTCTACACATCCGATATCTTGTAAAAATCAACACACCTGTGTATTGAACTTTTTACACACACTATACCAGCCCAAAAAATACACAGGTATAAGCCACTCCTCAGTAATACACACCTGTACCCTCCTACTCAAAAATGCAGACCTCTATCTTGCTGCTGGGAAAAAGCACACCATTCACCACCGGCCCGGTACCTCGCTCAGATACCCGTTGACAGCGGCAATCAAACCCCGTGATGTTGCTTTGCTTTGCTTTCGCCCGCATCTACCACCGTCTCACCGCATCCCTCGCCGTTCACATTGACTATACCTGAAACTCGCGAGAGTGAGGCCTCATATCTTGTTCTCAAACATGTACTTGACTCCCTTACCGACAAGGGCACCTCTATGGCCCTCGAAAGCATGCTACCGAGAAAGAATGTTCCCGTTTGCCCAAGGATCACCCAGCCGACAGGGCCTGCCCTATGCAGTTGAATCATTTTCCACCGTTAAATGGGGCACCAACAAATCACAAAGCTATGTCTATCCTGAAATGTGGCGGACTGGAGGCAAAGCAAAGAGTAACATGCCCGTGGGGGTTCTCACCGATCTGAGCCTGGAGGGGGTTTCATACACACACTGGGGCCTCGTTCTTAACCTCGGACCTTTGTCTCTGATGGTAGAGTGCTGTTCTGTCCCTGATTTTCCATGCTAAAACAGTGTCAGGTCCAATGGCTCACCTATGCCATTCCAAATGCACTTTTATTATTTCCCAACACACATCACTTTTTCCCAACACACATAGCAAAATTTCATCTTTTCCCTACACATATAGGCTTTTTTTCAGCTGAGTATCAGATGGGAATTTGAGGCCATTTTCCCAACACTCATTCACGGGAATTGAAAATTTCCCCACTTTGTTTGGTGGTTGAAAAATTCCCAACACATTCAAGGTCAGAAATTTTTCCCAACACACATTCGGGGTCAAAAATTATTATTACTTAAATCGAAGCGAATATCCAAGGACAGCCAGGGAATAGCCCCGGCTAAGGCCAGAAGGCCATAGTTATGTTGAACGAACACAAGGAAGACAAATCATGAACTTCCAAAAAAGGAAATCTATCACCAAGGACAGGCTAGCTGGACGGAACCAATGAAATGTCGCATCAGGAGCTGAAGCTTAGTCTACAAGCCTGCCTGTCTACTCCTTTATTCACAGACATGCACTCACAGCCAACTTGGTGTGCATTCTGATTGGCACTTGCGGTCCGGCTAGCCCGTCCTTGATGATAGATTTCCTTTTTTGGAAGTTCATCATTTGTTTTCCTTGTGTTCATTCAACATAACTACAGCCTCCTGACCTTAGCTGGGGCTATTCCCTGGCTGTCCTTGGATATAGGCTTCGATTGAAGCAATAAAAAATTTTGACCCCAAATGTGTGTTGGGAAAAATTTCTGACCTTGAATGTGTTGGGAATTTTTCAACCACCAAACAAAGTGGGGAAATTTTCAATTCCCATGAATGAGTGTTGGGAAAATGGCCTCAAATTCCCATCTGATACTCAGCTGAAAAAAAGCCTATATGTGTTGGGAAAAAGTGATGTGTGTTGGGAAATAATAAAAGTGCATTTGGAATGGCATACTCACCCACACGTCTGTCCAACTATATTCCCGCACTGTGTATGAACACACCATCAAGATTGTTGATAAGAAGGTGTGGATCCCTCTCCGGGTCTTTTTTCAGAAATTTACCTAGTGTACAGATCCGAAAGTTTTGTGTTGGCATCCCCCCTGGTGTTTACAGATTATGTCCTCGCCTTTCTCAGCTCCGACTTGGTTTTCCAGGTAATTAAACCCAACTGCTGTTCTATTTCCATCTTTCTTATACTTACCCACGGCCTACCTAGTCTTCATTTCGCTATGCCCTCCCACCCAGCCCTTCTGATTTCTACGACCCTCACTGGGATTTTTTGCCTGCTCTGGCAGGATGGATGCTCGACCGCCTAAATTCAGAGCGAAATGGTTTGGCATCCGAGGTAATCTGGGATTGTTGAACTTTTCTTTCTTGCTGGTAACATCGAATTGTATCGTCAATTTTGTCAAATTAAGCTTATTATTCAGGTCTATCTCCTGTGTTGACCGAGGCAGAACTGTTCAACAGTCCTTCGCGCGTCACCAGACTGTGTGGCAGATATTTTGAATTCTTACACAAGTCCCGCATGGATCTTTGGTAAATTCCTTTGCTTACTGTCTTGCAAGTTTTGACCATATACAGTTGCGGCAAAAAAAACTTGTCCAAAAGCCGTTTGGGTGCATTTCTTGACCAAATCACATCAAATAAAATCCTGCCATGAAGTTCTAGTGTTTTCATGAGCTTTCACATAGTTCTCTCAATATCTCACCTCTGTCATTGACCCTGAATAATATAAATAAGGGCTTTCTGAAAAATCAACTTTGCAGAATCATCATGTATGAAGAAAATGTGTATACGACATGAAAGTACTTGTAAAGGCAAGCATATTGGTATTTCAGTTCATGTGGATTGATGGGGATTTGGGCTCAGAGTATGCAGTGCAAATTGGCAACTTTGGCAGGAAATGGGCCAAAATTGCTCAAAATGGCCAACTTGCACTACATACTCTGAGCCCAAATCCCCATCAATCCACATGAAATAAGATACCAATATGCTTGCCTTTACAAGTACTTTCATGCCGTATACACATTTTCTTCATACATGATGATTCTGCAAAGTTGATTTTTCAGAAAGCCCTTATTTATATTATTCAGGGTCAATGACAGAGGTGAGATATTGAGAAAACTATGTGAAAGCTCATGAAAACACTAGAACTTCATGGCAGGATTTTATTTGATGTGATTTGGTCAAGAAATGCACCCAAACGGCTTTTGGACAAGTTTTTTTGCCGCAACTGTATCTAGGAAACTTCTGCGCCCCACTCTGAAAGATGGCCAACTGGCCCCGACTGAGTGCCAGCGCCTAGGCTACATCGACTGGCTTCATGTTTATGCCAAAGACCGAACCAAGATTCCGGTTCGTATGGCTGAGCTTGCCGATTATTATGTGGTATGTTATTCCCTCTTGACTTGAAATTTATATTTTGTAGACACCATGGGCAGGTGCAAGTACATGACCTATTTGAACTGCCTGAACGATGGGTTCGGTATCGTTTCACTCACCTTTCACACAGACAAACACTGTACCCAGATCTATCCACAGTCCTGCACTGTGTGCAACCAAGATCAAATTATTCTTGACAAAAGCATTTCTGTCAGAACGGATTCCATGGAATTGGCATGAATTGCTGGAACATGCAATGAAGTAGAACTGAGTCAGAGTCAAACCCAGTTACAAGATTGGTTTGTTATTTCTACTAAGAGCACTTCAAACTCAGGTCAATGATTCAACCCAAGGCCTAATACATGTTCCACAGAAGCTCAAGATACAGCAGTATGACAGACATGATGCATGAGTTCATAAGCAGAAGAACAAAACACACCCACACCCATCCCCGGGAGACGATGAGGAAGATTTCCTATACCTGTTAAATGCTCTGGCGGTGTTGCCTAGATCTGGGGCAGACTTTACTATTTTGGCCGTTTATTCTCTGGAGCTTGCCTGGTGTTCTCTCCGCCATCTCACAGCAGGTTCGATGTCTCAGCTGAGGTGAGTTCTCAGATGTTTACTGATAGACTCCCCTGCTATCTGTACAGTTTTCCACTTGTGCTCATCACTATCGCAGCATGGAGGTAATTCGATGTTGTTAGATGCAACAAGTTCTGAGGTCCAAACCAGACTCTCCGCCATTTGCTTGCCACCTGCCCTCATCAGTACTGTGGCAGGGCGGTAATTCATTTTTGTTGGATGCACCGAGGTTTGAGGTCCAAACTAACACATACTTGTTTTGAAAGTGTTTCCGCCTTGCATTTGCAGAAGAGTGCTCAGCGGATATGGGTCCGTCACTGCCACTCGCGAACTGGACTGGATGGCTTTGGCCAGATTGAGCGGTGCTTCATCTCGAAGATGACCTCCGAGTTCTTGTTTATTCTTGTCCTATAGATATTGGCGAGCTTCCAGACTCAAGGTAATATTGTGAGAGCCAACTTATGGCGGCAATAAATTCTGCTGCCAAGTTCAGCTGTGGCCTTTGACTGCCCTTGTCTTCAAGCAATCTCAAGACACCCTTCCACCCACTTCCAAATTGAACCACTCATCCCAAAGTGTGCTGTTTGCATCAAAAGCAGTTACCATGCTGATTGCTGATCTGTGAGATCTCAGCTAAACCTGTGTATTTTGACGATGGCCAAACCTGTGTATTTTTGAGCGGCTGTTGTGAGGTGTGTATTTTTGTGGGGTGACTGGGAGGAGTTGAAGAAAACAAGAGCCCTGGGCTGTGTAACATTCCCTTGCTCTGATTTGTGGTGTGTGTTTTTTTCCCTGTGTTTGTAACGTGTGAACTTTGTTACTTGTACTAGTTTGGTAGTTGTGTCTTTTCTAGCCCTGATGAGTGGGGTGTGTTTTTTTTTATGCACCAAAGCCCAAAAGGTGGTGAATATTTTCCATAAACTTGTCCAGCCTGTGTAAAATTCCATGAAGGTGTGTCAAAAATAATTATGCCCCAGTATTACAGCCATAATACCCCGCACAGCTGTCTTTGTAACTGTTGTTGCACTATTTATCTGTCATAGACTTTTTTCTGTCGAGCTCAATCACCCTTTTTGCCCACCTGCCATTCATCTATCTGACTCTGGGTGTTGTGGCCATGGAAAGAAAATTGTGGTGCATGATATGGCAGATAAGAAGGAGAAATCACACTGCTGCACAGCCTGAGAACTGATCGGCTGAGGATTTGGTAGTAAGACTTGTTTTACAATGCCACGTGGCTCGCCAAGACTTGCCCCTCCTCGACGACCACCTTCACAAGGAATCTAAGCCATGGACGCTCTATCCGAAGCCCACGTCTTCCACTGGACGTTGAACACATTATTTTGGCAGTTGTCGCTCTTTGGCATTCGACCACCATTCCAAACTAATGCTGGTAGCAGCTAGCCTGGCGGGTCAAAATTTGGTACGAGGTTACCTACTCCACCTTTTCCAGAACTGACTGTAAAATTCACAGGCTAGAGCCTCTTCTGTACCGTGTAGTCATGGTTTAGCCACGGGGCGACGACAAACCCTACAATGTGCCTGCCATCACACTGTAAATTCTGCATCCTGTAATCGCAAACAAGTCTCCCGAGTTCCTCAGGACCACCGTGGATCATTTGCTCATCTACGACTGTATCGATTGGTCTGCGGGTGAAGTAGAAGCCATTCTCACGGCTTGCAATCGCGTTACCAACCTATTTGTAAGCACCCTTTCCACGCGGCCCCTGCATGCTTTGGCAACATTCTGGTATCTTTAGCGACTCACAATTGTGAGCGTAGATTTGGTTGCTCTGTGTCCAGTGGTACAGCCTTGGCTCTTGAAATTGTCTCGCACATCGAAATGCTTGATACGGACGACCTCTTCATGATCCATTCTCCTGAAGATCCCGATCTCTCTGGCCTGCCTTCCTGCCTTGTGCTCATACCTCATCTTACGCACATTGCCTTCTATTCCCTGGGCCCACTCCCAATCAACAACCTATTTACCGTTGCTCCCTTTTTAAATGTGTGGATTTAGTGCATTACGAGTACTTTACGTAGTAAAGTGATCGTTTTTTTCATCAATTGGATCCAGTTTTTGAGTTGGCGAAACTTTATCAGTGCGTTTCAACGAGGTAATAAAATAGTGGCTGTGTTCATTGGATTTTTGAAGTCTTTTAAGAGCTCGATCTAATGTATATAGTGATTATATAATTCACCGAGATGGGGCCAGTTCGAATCTTCTCAGTCCATCATATCTCCCATTTTTTTCAATCCCCGATTCCATACATTAGTTGGCCTCGACTCTAGATTTGTCTTGATGTCCATACTCTCTATGATTACAGCATACAATAAATGGTTATAGTACGTTTAGCAATTATATTTTTTGTTTCAGTCAAGAGGGTTCTGTGGCTGTGATGACCCTCTCTATGCAAGACTTCGGAAATTCCCGGCCTTTGAGATTGCCGAGTCTGCTTTCTCTATCTTGGCCTCTTCCACAGACGGCAGTGGTTGCAGGACTTTGGGGTCTGGCCACTCCTACAGAAGCGTTGAGGTATTGCTCAAATTCAAGCGAACAGCTTTGGTGAACCAGTGTGGGAGGAGTACTTTCACGTGGGTGGTGTCTTGGTGTTTCATCAACGCGTTGAACTACCGCTCCCGTCATGGTCTGGTTCGTATTGGCGGCGCCTTGAACAACTTAAGTACAGTAGGAAACAGTTGAAAACGAAGGCATGTCAAAACCTACTGGAACGAAGGAAATCAAAGGCATGATCAAAGTTGTCGTCATTGATATCGGACAGGATAGCTGACGCCTGCGAGGTTATCTGTTTGTAGATGGCCAGACCACAAGGAGAAATCTAGATGCCATCGATATTCTGCGATTGGATAGTCTCATCACACCCCGTGCACAATATGGGTTTGAACAGTTTGACGAGGTAGTAGTCTGCGCCAAGATGTTCGCTCAGACAGCGGGGCCCGGGTGACTGCCGAAGTGGGTAGAGTATTTCCGCGCATGGGATGCGAAGGAGATGGTCATTTCCTCCTATGTGTATTGGACAACAAGAGCAAAACAAATACAAAGTGTGGAGAGGTTGCGGGGGAAAGCGGATGGACGAAATGCCCCCAAAAATCTCATATGCAGGCTCTCTGTTGGGCGTGATCTCACCTAAGCACACCCTGTGGAAGTGCCTTCCGGCTCGCACGTCGCTTATGCGGTTATCCGTGATACCCACGAGTTCCTCATCGGGCGTTAACAGCCATTTATATTCTACTCACCTTCTGTTCCACCATAATTTCCCTATCGCACAGGTACCCCATTGGCACCGACTCGAGACGCATTCCTGCCTCATACACGATGGATCCCGACATCTACGACTTTCAACCACGCATCAAGTGGTCACCTGACCGCGTTGGTTCTCATTGCGCTTCGTTCTTACGCGCCGTTCGATGGATTAGAGGGTTTGGGTGGATAATGTGGACTCTCTCATCTTTCTAGTACGTTATACAACTCGTCTCTTATTTTTCCTTTCCCTCCCTTCCATTCCTCGCCAGCTTCTGTGAAGCGTGGCTCTGCTGTCTCTACCCTCTCGGCATGCGATGGAGATCGACGCGTCCGAGGCCTGGTCATCCTCTGGACAGATGTTGAGGCGGCAACATCGTCTCTCTATCAGTCTTTGCGCATGTCCCGGTCGGTGTTACATTGGAGTTTCGTTAGCAGTCGGTATGGTTATTCCGAGCTCTCTATGCTCATGGACACTTAGTTACATTATATATTGTGATCGAATATCGCGCAGGGCTCTGGTGACGCGAGAGCACGCGTGACGACCACCCCGATCGAGTATATAAGATCGAAATGTACATGAAACAGGGACTTTCTTTTCTGGCTTCTACCTTCATCTACCCCAAGATCCTTCGAGTTAGGACTTCTTGGGTTGATTCTGAGCGAGTTACCGAGCGCCTTGAGTATAGGCAAGAGTCCAACGAGCTGAGTCCAAGTTATATTCTATTTAGTCTCCTGTCTATTACAGCTTTGCAGCGAAGTCAAGCACGACCTTCCCTCGACCTCAGTCCACCACAGGACTATCTGTTACTTCGACAGTGGAGCCCACCGCGAGGGGGATTGGTTTACCGTTGCCTCACAAAGCTGCGTCGTCTGTCTTACCCCTATTTTAACACTGACTACGCTGTCGATCTAGCATAGCATCATGTCCGATACTACCCCTACTCCGAACGTCCTGCGGGTTCCTATGCCCGCTCCTACCTCCAACAACGCTCCCAAATTCGATGGCAACAATCTTCGTGATTTCCTGGCTAGCCTGGTCCAACATGGCGCGAATGCCGGCATCACCAACAAGGATTTACTCGTCTCCTATATTCTCTCCTATTCGGCTCCATCGGTCAAGGCCATCATCCGAAACATGGAGGAATTCGACGTCGATATGGATGATGCGACGGGACTCAATTGGAAGGATGCTACAGCCCAGCTGACCTTGCTGTACGGCCAACGCGACCACGTACCCGATTACTCTATCGCCCAGCTCAAGAAGTTCATCGAAGACCATTCCACTACGTCTTCTTTCACGGATAAAGCTGATATCTCTGATTATTATAGGGATTTCTTACGCATCTCAGCGCCGCTCCTCAAGAAGCAGAAGATCACGAAAGAGGAGAGTCAATTTTATTTTATTGCTGGTATTCCGAAGCGCTTAAAAGATTGGTTTACTGGCGAGGTTCCCTCGGACAAGCGTACTCGTGCGGATCCACCCACCATTGCACAGTCTATCAAGATTCTCTACAAGCGTTTCGACGAGGAGTCCATCTCTTACGAGCCCTGGAACGACCGTGTCGAGCCGAACGTCCTCGACGAGGCGACCCGGCCGTCTGAACCAACCGAAGCTAAGTCCCCAGCAGGAAACGACATTAACAAGACTAACCTGGATCTTATTACGCAACGTCTCGAGGAGTTATCCCTCAACTTGGCTCGCCTCAATTCCCAGCAAGCCGAGCAGCGAAAGTGCTTTATGTGCTTCAAGGTCGGCACGCATCCGTTGGGTCTACGCCATTGTCCTGAGACTCGTTCGCTCCTGGACGAGAACCTCATCAAATTTGACACGAATAATCAAAGATACGTCCTCATGAACGGTACTGACTTACCTAGGACCCCCAACGGTTTCAGAGGAGGCGTTGCGGCGTATATACGCTCACAGCGCGAGATGGCACGTGCTTCTGTCGCTGGTCTGACTTACGGCTCTTCCCAGGTTTTTGCCAACGACAATATTTTCGCGGTATCTTCCCTCGGTCATTGGACGAGTAACGCTGATCCTGTTACACGAACAGGTAAAGATACTGGTGTGAGGTTCGCTCCCACCAAGCGTCCTGAACCCAAAGGCAAGGAGCCCGAGTCGGCTCCGCCTGCGCAAGATCGACCCCCAGTAACTCAACCCGTTCCTGGTCCATCCGCATCCGGTAATCCCGTGCCGCCGGCTAAGAACGTCAACATACCTCCGCCTACGAACCCGATCAACCGACTTGATGGTTGGAAGAACTCTCGTCCGTCCAACAACAAGAGAAACGACGACGACGTAGTTATGAGGGATGTCAAGAGACCTACGGGAGATAAGTTTCATATCACGTCCGATGTACAAGAACGCACTGACCAGAAAGCCTTAGTCGAGCGGATCTTTCAGACACAGATCACACTGCCCCTGATTGACATCCTTGGCGCCAGTCCTTCTTTACAGAAGGTCATCACGGACTCTACTCGCTCCCGACGCGAGTACACAAGCAACAAGAACGCTGAGTACTACGTCCACCCTGACGAAGACGCTTACTCGGAAGAGATTTTCACCCCGCAGATTAAACTCAATACGCACGCTGGAGAAGCTAGGCACCTTCACGTCGGAGATACCTCCGAGGACGATCTGGCTTCGTTCTTCGTCGCGTATGGGAACGCGATCTCCCAAGTTCCCGCTGAGCGCTTCTTTGCTATGACAACAGGTACAATGCTGATTAACATAGGAAACGTACAACTCAAGGCTATGATCGACACGGGCTCCGAGCTTAACCTCGCGTCCGCATCGGTTGTACCGAGGTGCAATCTCGCGGTAGATTTCGAAGGGATGCGATGGGCGCTGAAAGGCATCCATGGCGAACCTGAGCAACTCCGCGGGTGCGCTACTGATGTACCTATCCGTATCGGGGGACACGTGTTTCCCCACCACCTTTTTATTTCTCACCAGGAACTCGGTGCGCAAGATCTGATACTCGGCCAACCGTTCTTGCAATGGTTTGGCTCTCGGCTGGAGTACGAACGCGGAGGACACGTCAGTTTATTCCTGTGGAAGGACGGCATAAGGAAAGGCCCTCCTACTATTGGTATTCCCATTGCTAACCCTGACGATTCTCGCAACGCTACTTCCATCAACCGGAACACTCGCGCGGCGTACGTCGAGGACGTGACCGACGAAGAGGATTTTTAATCCGGGGGAGCGCAGTTGCGATCTCTCTCCCCTCCCCCAACAATACCCTTGGAAGATCGTTTGAAGCCCTGATGGGGAACGCTGAGTTTTCTGATTTTGATTCCCTCCTCCATCTCTCTCCCCCTCCTGAGTTTGACCATTTAATACGAGATTACCATCTCGCTACTGGCTGCGACTTAAATTCCCTTATTTCCTCTCCCTGGACCGTTCGAGCTGTTTCTAATCTGACCTTATCTAGGTACCCAGGCATCCCCAGTCGAGACGTTTTACGTTCGACTCACATTTTCACTCCATCGCTTCTTGCGGCCGCGAAAGCGCCTGTAGCCAAGAAGAAATACAAGCCCGTAGACCGCAAAGTCCGGCCTGTGCCGACTTACAACCCCAACCATCAGTCTTCCGTCTTCAAAGACGCTCCCGCTACAACTCTTACTGACCTACCTTTCCATCCTCCAGATTATCGCACGCTCAAGTTCGGCAAACGCGTTACCCTCGAGCGACTTGAGTCCATGCTCGCGAAGATCGAACCGGGGATCTTGTCCAATGACGAGACAAATCTCCTCGCCTATATAACCGTTCTCCGTGAGTCTGCCTTCGCTTTTGAATATGCAGAGAAAGGCTCTTTTCGCAAGGAACTATACCCCGACTACGAATTCGCTGTAATCGAGCACACGCCTTGGCAGCGGCCTCCAATTCCCATCCCAGCCGCGCTTCGAGAAGTCGTGCGCAAGGTTATCTTGGACAACGAACGTGGTGGACGCTTCGAGCCTACTGTCTCAAGCTACCGCTGCGCTATGTTTCCTGTGATGAAGAAACCTGGTTCAGATCCCCCGGTGAGAATCATATTAAATCTTGAGCCGTTGAATGCAGTCACTATACAGGATGCTTCTATTATTCCCAACGTGAACGAGTTTGCCGAGTCCTTCGTGGGTTATTCCATGTACGGACTCGCGGATCTCTTCTCTGGATTTGATGCTATATGGATTCACCCCGACTCTCGCCCACTTCAAGCTTTCCACTCCCCCGCTGGCCCGAAGCAACAAGCCACGATGGGCCAGGGTTATTCCAACGCCATGCAAGCGTTCTCCGCCCGAGTCCGACATTCCCTCAAGCCAGTTGCGCCTGTAAAAGCCGACAACTTCATCGACGATTGCGGGGTGAAAGGCCCGCAATCCAGGTATAACAACGAACCTATCCCTCAGAACTCTAACATCCGCAGATTTGTATTCGAGTACGCCCAAAACTACGACGAGTTCTTGGGTACCCTGATCGCCAATGGAATCACTGCTTCAGGTGTGAAAACAACTATGGCTGCATTTGACCTTCACATTGTAGGATCTGTCGTTTCGTACGAGGGTTGGAAAATTTCTCCCAGCCTGATTCAACGCATTCTGGATTGGCCTATTCCATCGTCCGTCTCTGAAGTGCGCAGCTTTCTCGGCCTCGCTGGAGGAGCGCGTCGTTGGATCTGGTGCTTCGCCATAATAGCTAAGCCTCTCACTTCCCTCTTGCGGAACGTTACTGTCGAGTTCAAGATCACGATTGAAGCAGTTGAAGCTGTTCAAACCCTCAAGGATCGCCTGGTTTCACCTGAAGTTCTTATTCGAATCGACTACGAACAAGCTATGTTGATTCGTTTACCTCCCCGAGCTTCTGACGAAGGCCTCATGGTCGTAGGAGTTGATTCTTCCTGGATAGGCAGTGGTTGGGTCGTTTACCAGATCCGCGAAGGGATCAAACGCGCTGCGATATACGGTTCCTGTACCTTCAATTCCACCGAGCAAAACTACGGCCAGCCCAAGACAGAGGTCTATGGCGTCTTCCGCGCGTTCAAAGAACTACGCCATCGCATTTGGGGAGTACACTTCCGTCTTGAACACGACGCAATATCGCTCGCTAAAATGATCAAGCTCCCAGACGACGTACCTAACGCGCCGCTTCTACGCTGGGTATCCTGGATCATGCTGTTTGACTTCGAGATGAAGCATGTGCGCGCTGAATCGTTCAAGGCTGAAGACGCGCTTTCACGACGTCCACCGGCTCCAACGGATCTAAGCTACGACGATATGGACCCTGAAGATTTCCTGGACGCTTACAACGACTTGATTTACGCTGGTTCATCACCTCCACCAGACGCTACAGTTACCTCATCCTTTAAGTTCCTCCTCTCCTCCGTCCATTCCCGCCTTTCTTCCCCCTTCACAGATTCCTGGACCCACAAGAACGTTCCGATTCCTGTTTTTCACTCGAGCAGAGCATTCAGTGATATTCCAAAGCTGAGTACGACTTCATTCCAACCTGCACAGGCTGAACACACGCGACTTCTACCGGATTTTCACCATCGAAAGTCCTACTCGACACGAGTGGAAGAGTTCCTGCTAGGAGATGAGTTGCACCATTTTGAATTCATTGAGAGCGATACTTACTCTCAAAGTATCCCCCTCGGCGATCTCGGCCGAGGGTTCGTTGGTCATAAACACGGCATTCGAGACCGGGACGGCTCGGATTTCTGGCAAGAGATTCGCACCTTCCTGGAACACGGACTCTATCCACCGCTTCTAGTCACGGATCGTCAAAAGCTGAGTTTTCTCAAGTCTTCCAGGAGATACATGCTACATCAAGGCAGATTATGGCTCGCGCCTAAGAAGAGCTCACCTCACTTGCCCAAGCTCGTTATCGAGGACGAATCCAAACGACAAGCGATCATGGCTCAAGCGCACAACGACTGTGGCCATCGAGGACGAGATGCCGTCTACCAGCAGCTTCGTGATCGTTTCCACTGGCCCAACATGTACGCCGACGTCGCGTATTTCGTCCGCTCCTGCATCGAGTGCCAGAAATCCATCAAGAGGATTCCTGTAATTCCGTATAACGAATCCTGGCAAGCTCCCATCCTCCGTCATTTTAATATTGATAGTATTCACATGACCACGGGCGAGCGAGGGCTCAACTACATTGTCCAAGCTATCGAACCGACCATTCTGTGGCCCGAAGCGCGCGCTCTCAAGGAACTCACGGCGAAAGCTGTCGCCAAGTTCATCTACGAAGCCATTATATGCCGCTTCGCGTGCGTGCCTTACATCACCGTCGACGGAGGGCCCGAGTTCAAAAGAGAGGTGCTCCACTTACTTCGAACTCAGTATAACTGCACTGTCATCCTATCCACAGCGTACCATCCCGAAGGAAACGCCCCGGTCGAGCGAGGTCACCAACCCATCGTTGATGCGATCTACAAGTGCACAGGCGACGCCAAGAGTACCTGGCCTCGGTATCTCGAAGCCGTCTTGTTCGCGATGCGTGTTACCACAAGTCGTGCGACTGGATTCTCCCCCTACTATTTGCTATACGGTGTGCACCCGGTATTTTCCTTCGACATGACTGAAATCACCTGGCAGACATTGGATTGGGATAAAGTTCGTACTCACGAAGAACTGCTCGCCATCCGCGCCCTCCAGCTAGCACGTCGCAATCCCAAGCTCGAGGAAGCAAGCAACAAGTTGCGCGAGACGCGCCGCCGCGCCATCGAGGATCTTCACAAGCGCCACCACCACATGTTCGACTTCTCCGATTTCCAAGTTGGAATGTACGTCTGGCTTCGTGAATCTCAGCTGGATGAATCGAGAGGACAGAAAGGAAAGTGGACTTATTCCGGCCCATACATCATTCACCAGAAGCGCGACAGAGACTCATACGTACTTCGCGAGCTCGACGGAGCTATTATCAAGGGTCACGTCAACGTTCGACGCTTGCGACTTTTCTACTTCCGCCCGGACCATCAGACTCTCAAGACAACGCTCGATCCGCGATACCGACGCACCGAGCGAGAGCGCGAGTTGGACGAGGACATGGAGTCATAAAGGTCACCAACGAGTTGATAATGGCGACGAGGAGGTAGAAATAGACTGCTGAGTTCCTCATTTCTCTTCATCTCCGTTTCTTTCTCTCTGTCTCTTTTTTCTTCTTTTCTTTTCCCCTCATCCCTTCCCTTTCCATTAATGCGAGGATCCCGGGGACTGGATCCAAAGTATCCCCCTCTGTGGAAGTGCCTTCCGGCTCGCACGTCGCTTATGCGGTTATCCGTGATACCCACGAGTTCCTCATCGGGCGTTAACAGCCATTTATATTCTACTCACCTTCTGTTCCACCATAATTTCCCTATCGCACAGGTACCCCATTGGCACCGACTCGAGACGCATTCCTGCCTCATACACGATGGATCCCGACATCTACGACTTTCAACCACGCATCAAGTGGTCACCTGACCGCGTTGGTTCTCATTGCGCTTCGTTCTTACGCGCCGTTCGATGGATTAGAGGGTTTGGGTGGATAATGTGGACTCTCTCATCTTTCTAGTACGTTATACAACTCGTCTCTTATTTTTCCTTTCCCTCCCTTCCATTCCTCGCCAGCTTCTGTGAAGCGTGGCTCTGCTGTCTCTACCCTCTCGGCATGCGATGGAGATCGACGCGTCCGAGGCCTGGTCATCCTCTGGACAGATGTTGAGGCGGCAACATCGTCTCTCTATCAGTCTTTGCGCATGTCCCGGTCGGTGTTACATTGGAGTTTCGTTAGCAGTCGGTATGGTTATTCCGAGCTCTCTATGCTCATGGACACTTAGTTACATTATATATTGTGATCGAATATCGCGCAGGGCTCTGGTGACGCGAGAGCACGCGTGACGACCACCCCGATCGAGTATATAAGATCGAAATGTACATGAAACAGGGACTTTCTTTTCTGGCTTCTACCTTCATCTACCCCAAGATCCTTCGAGTTAGGACTTCTTGGGTTGATTCTGAGCGAGTTACCGAGCGCCTTGAGTATAGGCAAGAGTCCAACGAGCTGAGTCCAAGTTATATTCTATTTAGTCTCCTGTCTATTACAGCTTTGCAGCGAAGTCAAGCACGACCTTCCCTCGACCTCAGTCCACCACAGGACTATCTGTTACTTCGACAACCCCACCTGCAGTACTGCCGAAGTGGGCAGAGTATTTCCGCGCATGGGATGCGAAGGAGATGGTCATTCCCTCCTATGTGTATTGGACAACAAGAGCAAAACAAATACAAAGCGTGGAGAGGTTGCGGGGGAAAGCGGATGGACGAAATGCCCCCAAAAATCTCATATGCAGGCTCTCTGTTGGGCGTGATCTCACCTAAGCACACCCCACCTGCAGTTCTGGTTATGGCCGCGCCAACCGCCCAGTGATGCGATCAACAATGGGAGGAGCTCGGTACTAGACAGCTGCATAATGCCCGCCCGCAATCGGTCACGCTACAGGCCACCACGTCCTCGAGAATTGAGATGGTAGATCACCTATCGGATGCAATCACAGAGTTCGCTATATCTCGCAGCAAGAGACCACGTCCCCACCGAAGAGAAAGTGTTGGAACACATAACACACCGGGACACCCAGTACCGAACGGTGTGGAACTTACGGCACTCCTCCCGCTCGTCAACAGTGCTATCAAAATTCACGATTCCTGTTTGACGGTTGGCATCGTAACAAGGGAGACATTAGCTTCTGTCTGTGTAGAAGGATAAGAGAGCGAAAGGAGTAGGGAATGGTTGACAGGTCGAAAGTAGAAACAAACAGGTCTAAACTACCTCCATCCACTGCGAAGCGTCATCGAAATGCCGTTGTCTCTCTAGTTTTCTACTACTAGTAATTTTCCTGGGCTGAATGAAATTCGCCACAGATACCGCACATTTGCAATCTGCGCTGTGAGTGTGGGAGGCGCCATGGTGGAGTGCTGTTCGGCAGTCACCTCGCACAGGCGGTTCCCGTCTTTTTTGCTGCCCCGCGACACGCACCCTTTTCCAACACAATCTCAATATCACGACTTTGCAATCGCATTCGCAATCGCGCACCACCAGCGCAGGAAATTGCATGAGCACAAGAATGACGACATTTGAAGAGCCCCAATTAAACGAGGTCTGAATTACTCACCACCATAAGGCAATGCAGACCAGATGTGCAATGGCAATGTCGACGAGGTTACGAGTACTTTACGTAGTAAAGTGATCGTTCTTTTCATAATCGAGACCAGGTTTTTGAGTTTGCGAAACTTTATCAGTGCGTTTTGACGATGTAAAGAAATAGTGGCTGTGTTCATTAGCTTTTTGAAGTCTTTTTAAGAGCTCGATCTAATGAATTTAGTGGTGACGTAAACAAGGCGGACGGGGCTGGTTCGAATCTGCCGGTTCGAACCGTTTTTTATTTTATTATAGTTTCCTTCTTCGTATTTTTCGCCCGGCAGTGGCTCGATAAACATGTATCTTTTCCTTGTGTTGTTCAATTCAGTATTCTAGTGCAAGGTGTTTCACTATCCGATCCAGCCCATGAGTCGACTTTTCACGGTAGACTGCGTTGACACCTACTCGGCTATGGTGTTTATATCAATTAAGTTCTGTCTTTCCTTTGCTCGTGTACAGTTTGCAGTCATAATTGTAAGTGTCTTAAGCTTTTGTACGGAGTACTTCGGTTATTCCCGGACATGTTGATTGTCCACCTCGACCAACACTATTTCCCCCTCCAGCGGTTGTGGCTTTGTTTCCTCGCGTTTGAATCCGGCAACTGCTCGTTCAGGCGACAATTAACTCTCGATTTACCTGGTCTAACTCCCTTCCCATATAAATTTGTGGGCAGGCCAAGAACAACGAGGTTAGCGTTTTATCGTCTTACAAACCCCCTAGTACAACACTGAGGCTCTATCTATTTCTTCGAGTTAGTTCAGGGTTCGTAACTACACCATACGTTCCAAATTATAACCGGATGTATTCTTGAAATTCCTTGAGCGACCGGTTTTGTCGTTCGGTCCCAGCAAAATCATTTCTGAAAAGAGGATTAGCGCATGCATGCAGATGCTGCTACACACCGTATTTCTCCAGAGGATGGAGGCTCACCGTGATCTACAGATAACCGGCCTCACCCCTGACCCCAACCCAACCTTGCTCGCTGTGCAGGCCAAGCCCACGCCCGCTGCGGAGCCGACGCCGTATCGCCCTCCAGGTCCACTGAAGGGCATCGGGCTGCATCGGTATAGTGTGTTTGTCTCTCTTCTCCTTCCCTTCTGCTTCTCTTCCCCACTCTTCTCTTTCTTTCGTCTACTCTCATTTTCTTGCCTTCTGGACCTGGTTCTGACGTCCCTGCAGCATTCACCCATTACTGCCACACCTTTGGAGGACCCCTGAACATAACACCACCCCCGCAGGGCGACGGCACTGCGATGTGGTTAAATTTCGGGAGCGGAACAGGCTAGAACTCGTCGGCATGGGGTGGCATTTGGTAAGGAGCGAGGAGTGAAACAGTTTTGGAGGCAGGGGAGCAAGAGGGTAGAAGGGGACAAAGAGAGGGGAGGAAGAGAAGAAGAAGAGAAGAGAAGAACCTCACTGTGTGTGTAACAATATTTGACTATGTCATTCCAAAACACATCTGACAGATCTAGTTTCAGAAGGTCGAGCACCATGCTGCATGCCCGTTATCGAGCTCTTCTCCACACACGCCACGACGCTATCAGCTCGTTAGCAGGTGGATCATGCTTGCTTCGCGTCCATATAGTGAGATAAACTGAGCATATGCAGGACACCTGTTTGACTCGGGGTTGGGCCATGGTCCTCAAAGATGCTTTTTCATTCTTATTTCCTCCCTTTCCTCCGCTCTTAGCGCGTCGCCTCCTCGTGGTCCTCTAATTTTGAGTAATCGTTTCAGGTCTCGTTTAACGTTGTTCAGGCTTGAGTTCTGGGTCTTTACTGTCTCTCGAGTGGCGGGCTGGATCACTCAATCTTATGCAATTAAAGCAGGGAGGCAAGTATCAGCTCAATAGCGGCTGGACCACCCCTGCTTCTCATGGGGCAAGTCGCAAACCCGAGCGAGCATATATGCAGGATGCCCGTTTGACTTGATGTCGGGCCATGCTTTGGTATGTGTTTGTTTCTTCTCGCCATCAGGCTTCGGTTCAAGTTCACATCGGTCTCTAATCTCGACACTCCATTTTTCAGGTATTTTTACAACTTTGCTCCCGGGAGGTGTAGGTGGGTTTGTGGGTGACGTTCCTCCTGTCGAGTGATCAATTATTGAATCAAGCGAGGACACAGGGAGTTGGGTATCAGCTCGATAGCGGATGGACCGCGCTTGCTTCACCTGACCATATGCACATAGCGCGTTCGACTCGGGGTCGGGCCTTTGCTTGTACAAACATATCTTTTTCTTCTTGCACTTCGGTTCTAGCTCACGTCGTTCTCAAATTTTATATCAGGTGTCGTTTGACTTTGATTGCGTTCGTGAGTCGGTTCAATCTCTCGACTGTCGATCCACTCGTCCGCAGACATAGACCAAGGTAGGCGGATATTGGCTCGATAGCGGGTGAACCGCCCTTGCTTCCCATAGAAAGGAAGAGATACAATATACTGGACACCCGTTCGACTTGGGGTGGGGCCTTAGTCGGGATTATTCTTTTTTCTTCTTGCCCTCAGGTTCGGTTCAAGTTCACGTTGTTCTCCAATCTGCGCAATCCATTTCAGGTCTCGCTTACCTTGGTTCGCACTTGTGAGTAGGGTTGTGTCTGCTCTCTTCCTCGAGTGTGGATTAAAAATTTAAAGGTATCGGCTTGATGGCGGGTTGACGGTGCTTGCGTCACGTCAGTTAAAAGAAGGAGTATATATAGGATACCCGTTCGATTTGGGGTCGGGCTGTCGTCGTTGGAATGACATGTTTTTTTTTTGGCATTATTCAGGCGACTAGCTTTGAGCTGTAATTCACGCCGGCGGAGAACATTCTGCAAGATCTCGCAAGGCACATTATTGGGAAGCATTGGTTACAGCCATTTGCAGAACATAAGGCACGGGCCGTTTATTTTTGGTTTTGCGATATTTTACTTAGAACACTTGCTATGAGCTCAATTTTGGCCTCATTCTCTGAGGAGTAGGTGCGTTCGACTTGTACTGCAGATCTGCAAGGAATGGTCCCCTATTATTTTTGATGGGATCAGATACTAAACTTTTTTGCCATTTTCATCATGTTTCCGCATAGGACAGCGCAATATCGCGCACGCAGACCACTTCCCCGGTAACATCTCCTCGATAAGCATCGATAGGTGTTCGTTTCGTTCAGAAACCACTGGCTCACATCGACAGTCGGGATTCTCAATGGTGTTTTTACCTCGCTGAATAAGCGGTTTCAACACGTCAGTATTGGTTGCGACAGCCACCACGTGAAGCGGAGCCCTAAATGGACCTAATACAATCAATGTGGTTCGATTCAACCAACATGTTGTTAATCCCATCTAAAATACATTTTAATACACAGTCTGTATTGTGATTTCAGGCTATTGGAGGTGAGAAAGCGGTAGCAACAAGGCACGTCGGCATACCATGGCTGAAAAATATGGACAGCTGTAAAGTTTGGAACTCACCACTTACAATGATTTGATTATCCTGCGAAAAGCCCAGAAATGGATCAAGGTGGAACTCACCAGGAAAGTAGAAAAACATAAACGAAAATCACGAGAATAAGGAGGGCATTTAGACGTGTAGGATATTCTCCGGGCTCCTGAGACTCAGGCCCCAAAACCAATTTCTGCTGGTGGTTATTCAGCTGGGCCGTGTTTCGGGGTATTCTATAGAATCACGGTCGATCGTGATGGCCTCCTACAAAGTGATACAGTATGAATTGCATTGTGGGTGTCGGACAAATTGAAGAACATTCAATATGATGGGGAGGACAGTGAGGGCAAGAAACAAAGTGAATGAATAAGTCGTTGCACAGTCATAGATTATGATATCATTATATGCAAACTTATGGGACACGAATCACTCGAGTTATCGGAGACAGGTGCCTTATTCTGGCTCATGTTCAATGGTTCACCGGCGATCAAGCCGAACATCAAATCATCGGCATTATCCGAAGTCTTGCGTACGCAGGACAAGCACAGCCACAACGTAAGAAGCGGGCTAACCGTGATCCCCGAGAACAAAATAAAATAAAGTACGAGTTATGCCGTGCACAGCATCGGCCTCCCCCCAAGTCTTCAACGTGTTTGTGCACCTAAGGTTGAGGTGGTCTCACCTGTAAACAAGATTGATTGTTAGCATTGGCATTGTCGCCAGACGTATATATATATAAAGCATAAAAGAAGAATAAGCTTGAGCGAGGTTCCACAGTAAGGCGACAGCAGCTCGTGATGGCCACTCCTACTTCTGATACGCTCATGATATGGGAATTCTACTGTTTGCCAATGAAATATTTAGCGGCAAGCTCCGGGTCGCAATTGAAACCAAAGTGGTGAGGTGCGAAGCGCCCCACCGCGCTCTTGAGCCGTTTGGAACCATCCTAAACCACGTCAAATCTCAAGGCTACATGCAACCTATATACATACCATCGAGTCGTGAACGATCCGGTATATTGATAAAATCCTCGATTCCCTTCAGGAAACGTTGTACTTACCTATATGAAAATCGTTAAAGACGACTTGATCGAGGGCCGAGTGGAGGAAGATGTCGCCAAGTATCTAAGTGGGATCTTATTTCGTTTTCGATGGGAATCAGACATGAAGCACACCGAGTTGTCTTGTGCCACCACAGCTCTGTTATACTGAAGTGCAAGGTCACCGTAGTGAGCTGCGAACATCACAATGAGTGCGAGTAACACGAGACGGCAGCTGACGTGACTTGCCTCGATAGCTAACAGGAAATCTCGTGAAAGCCGAGGATAATACCGAGAGCTGTTGGGGTGAGCTTCTGCCTGATCATGCGGGAAACCCTCAATGATCAGCCACAGGATCAGCTAATAGTGGTCACCTTCTGTCTTCGCTCAGCTCTGGTAGAGGGGTTACTAATGGAACGGCGAGCAAAACGTATGACTTCAAAGGTATCACAAACATATGAATCACTGAATCAGTTCCGGGGACGCAACCCGCCGATTGTCCAGGGTCGGGTTCTTTACAATGTCTGCAGGTAAACGGGATAGTCACGTGTAGTCATGGCGGAAGTTGGGGCAGAAAATCCCTACCGCCATATCCAAAGATAAATAAATGAAGAGTGTGATTTTGGAGCCAAGAGTTACGCACCATGTTTTAATCATGCATCGGCCGCAATGTTTTACTCAGTTCTGAGTAGTCCTACTCGCCAGGTCTGGGAACTAAGCTGGAATCATACGCGCCCGAGCATTCTCGCTTTTGGCTTTTCACTGGGGATGAATTTGTGATGAGCGCGTTGTTTTAAGTAACTGTAGTAGCTCAATACGAATTTGGTTGCTCATAATCGTGTGAACGCTTGTCATTCCTATAGCACATTTCAATAACATGTAGGGGAAGGGCGAGATTTCGTTTACTGAGTTTGATCATCAAAGTGCTCTCGTTGACATAAGGCTGTGGCTGTGATAGTCCTCCGTGCGCAAGACTTCGGAAGTTACCGAGATCGTTGATGGGCGGCCATATAGCCGGACCGTTGATCACATTTGCGTCCGCCCCCGGTTAATTACACGCTGTTCGGGCAACTTGATCCATCAGTGGAACCACTTTGAGTCAAACAGATTCAGCCGGTATCAACATCATTGTCGACTCTCTATTGCCAAGCCCGCAACAATCATTTCCCTTCCTTCAAAACCTTGTAGGCTGACACCAGTTCTTTCTTGGATCAAGCCGCTGTACCTCATATACCTTGCATATACCTGTCAGCCCAACAATTTTTTGTTTTCACTATCATGATTTGTATTTTATTCAAGTTTGAGTAATTCAAGTCTGTCTTTGGAAGGTGATCTCATGGCACAGTTCTTGGTTGGATGTGCTGTCAGGCGAGTCGATAGCATACGGTGGATTTTAATATTAGTATTAAACACCTATTTGGCCCGTGAGTTGAATCAGCAAACTACTGTGGTGTATTCGGATATATACATTTGAACAAGTACTTTTCGTCGGAATAGACTTGCGCCTGTGATACAGTTCTCTGCAGTACAAAAATCGCGATTCAACATCATGGAAATGAGCACTGAACACGTCTGCCGGTCCACACCCGATAATGATTCAACACCCGATTTTTGGGGGCGGAACCGAGGCGAGGCAGTACTGAGTTAGCTTGCCAGATATGGACAATTTCGAACATCGTGGCTGAGATAAAACCAATGCGGAAATGAGCCGAGAATGATAGAAATAAAAAAGAGAGTACGAGTAATGCCGTGCGAAGCATCGGCCTCTCCCCAAGTGTGCTTGTTTCTTGATGGACTCAATGAACACGAGGTGGAGCCCCTTTGCCCACTCGCACAGGACAACCGCTTCGTATGCATTGATCAGCGCCTCAGGTGGCGCGAAGATTGGGTGCGGAGCATGCAGGGAGTTCAGGATTATTGGTCCCTTGCGGAGTTTCGCTGCGAAACGCGCAAGCAATGTCCATGGTGAGCACTTGAGTTTTGCATCTCATTTCAAACCGCGATTTATCCACTTTGCGCAGTTGCGGATTCATACAGTATCGCGAAGGGTGACATGTGGTGGTAAGTCCAAAATCGGCTATCAGGTGGTCTGTTCATGTTTTTGGCAGAATATATTTACACAATTCAAGTATTAATGTTTCTTCCGAGACACTCTCCGTTACTCCGGAACTACGGCATCCCACGGATCTGAGGCTCAACTCAGCCTCGGAATCCTCCGGGTCCGCGCGCGCGTCATTTCTTGCGGCGTCAACATCTCCCGTGCGCAATGCCATTCAGCACTGTCGGAACTTCCTTGTATTGCCTATCCGCATTCAGCCGGGCTACATTTCCCCACCCCCGCAATCGCCACTCTTGCCCGCCTCGTGCTGCCAGATCCTTTATCGACCTGTCTTCCTGTCCACCGCCTGTCTCCAATCAACATATTACACTCCATTCTTTGCAGTACGCACTCGCCGGACCTCTCTTTCATCAGACCACGTGTTATGAGCCCAGTGCCCCTCTCGTTCCTCGCCCTTGACATCGCTTGCTGCTGCGTTGTCGGCGATGGTTCTCCCGGATCCTGCGATACCGATTGTAACATTGGTGGGTGCTACCGTGCCCTGGATTTGGTCTCACAAATGTCGCAATCCAGTGTAAATGACGGTGTAATGGTGTGCTCGTGATATTGTGTGGTGAGGTCGCCGGCGTAGGACCGAGTGGCGGAAGAGTTAGACATCAGCGCGAACGTGATGTAAGTTACATAGACAATTCACTGAAGAGGTGAGGATTTTGCGGATCCGGATACATGGACGAGTTCATTCCTGCCTAGACCCTTGGATTCTCCTTGGCATCCCAAGCAGCGCGTTTGAGTGTATCAGCGGCCGCTCTTCAGCGTCACAATTGAAGAGGCAAATATATTTATAATATATAGCATATAGCGGCGAAACCGAAACCCCGCGCAGCGTACGAATTGATTCGAAACATCCTGATCCCTGGGACCTTGAGAAAAAGTTAAGAACAGCGGGCAATTTTGTTTGGTCGTGGGAAGGCGGCGGAGATTACATACTAATCTTTTTTTTCTTGCCAGTGTAGTAGATCGTACATCAGATTTCACTCAATGGCCATTGCGACTTGAGCATAACTCTCGCCCGCGTATCATGGAGCCAGTATTTGAATTCAAGGAATATCAGGTACTCGGGTATAGAAATCTAACGAAAAATGACTTTCAACAAATTGCATCGCATAGCCCATCCAATGCCGCCAATTCCTTCTCCATTCGATCGTCCTCCCCCGTGGCGCCTGCGATGTGTCCGACGACCGCATCATAAAAGCCGGGTCTAACCCAAATGGAAATTGAAAACTCGGTGCTCTGTAAACTTATCAATGAATGTGTGGATCGTAACGATGCACCGACAGTGTGGATTACAACTCTGATTGCAGCAATTCCCAAGAAGGACAAACCTCTCTCGGAGGCTGGGAGTTATCGTACAATTGGTCTGGAGAGCTGCTTTCTCAAACTGGTGTGTCTGCTCATTCACAAGCGGATCTATGAGTGGGCGGAGGAAAATGGGATCTTGCCCGACTCCCAGAATGGTTTTCGGGAACATTACCGAACCAATAACAATAGCCTTGTACTACGTGCCATGATTGAGCGGGCCCGGGCCGAGGGTCGAACTCTATGGGTCACATTTTTGGACATAACAAATGCCTTCCCCTCTACCAACCGTCATCTTCTGTAGGTCAAGCTGTATAAAATGGGAGTCTCGGGTAAATTGTTTGACTGGATGCGCATGCTCTATGGGAAGATGGAATATGTTGTGACCATGGCAGGGGCTCATTCGGATGTATTTCAGTCGGACATTGGTGTTCCTATTGGAGACCCGGCATCCCCAACCCTTTGGGACCTGTCCTTTGCCGACTTCAAGCTCCATCTTGATCCCGACGATCTCCGGCTCGGTGGTGTGGTAATGTCTCATCTTGAGCATGCCGATGATATGGCGTGGTATCATACTCTGCTGAGGGACTGCAGAGACACCTGAATACCTTTGCACGGTGGTGTGGAAATAATATGCTCGAAGCCAATGCTACAAAGTCCTGGGTTATGATCTTTGGCCCGATCCCGAGTGTGATCCCTGTCTTGACTCTGAATGGCATCATGGTCCGGTACACAGATCGTTTTGCCTATGTCGGAATAACATTTCAATCCACGGCACGAAATATTTTTGCATCATATTATGCGGCCAAGGCCTCAACGGCACGCGGCACCGGATACTCGGTGTTGGGAATTGAATCGTATATTGGAGATCTTCCTCCAAAGGAAGGCCGTCTATTGTACATGGCGTGCATTGATCCGCACCTGGTTAGTGCCGCAGACATTATTGTTGATGTTGACGATACTGCACTGGCGTTGCTGGAGAAAGTGCAGCGCAGCTTCTTGAGACGACTGCTCGGTCTAGACCAGCACTCCATGCGTGCGCCGTTATTCACTGAACTTGGGCTTGTCCCATTGCGATATCGGAGGCTGATTCTTGCAATCCGCTATCTCAAATATTTGATCTCCTTGAAGCCGAATCACTAGTATGCCAAGGTTGCACTCGAAGACTCGTATGATCTGTATCTGAACAATCATCCTGGTTATTGGATGGATCTGGTGTATGCCCTTCGGATACTCCGTTTTCCGGTGGAACTGCCATCTTTGCCGAGCTTGACTGCTGAGTTATGCGAGAAACTCGGGAAGGCCGTTACACGGCCGCAATGCGTGATCTGCAACTAGATGTAGATAATTCCACGCGACTGTCCCTGCTTCATGGCCGTCGGGAGCCTCTTGAGAAAGAAAAGCCGAAAGCTATCACAGCAGTCTTGCGTCACTACTTGGTTCTGGTGGTAAATCCTAGACACCGGAAAGCCATTACACGATTGTTGGTCAGTCAGCATCCACTTGCAGTGGAGTGCCTGAGATACAAGAAACGATATCACAAGGAGATTGTTCCGCGGAACCTGCAACGATGCAGATTTGGATGTGCAAGTGTGGAGACCGTGGAGCATGCAATGTTTTTTTGTGATCAAACAGATGAGTTGATCCAGCGGCGTACAACTTTTGTGCTGGCAATGAGTGCACGGCTTCCGGAAATCTTGGTGGTTTCAACTGCAACTGCAACGGCAGTGCTTCGATCGCTAGTGTTCAACCGCGACGCAGTGTGCCAAGTCGCAAAATTTGCACACTATGTGTCTGGTGCTCCTGCAGACACTGCACTAGTTTGGCCAGAGGGTTATTGATGCAACGGGACAGATGTTCAGTGAATGGAACCGCACCCCCGTGCCCTGGTTTCGGCTGATTTACTTTTTCTGTTGTCTTTGTTCACTCTATGTTGCACCCTTGTGACTCGTGGCATGCTGGCCGCACCCCCGTGCCCTGGTTTCGGTGGATTTACTTTTTCTGTTGTCTTTGTTCACTCTATGTTGCACCCTTGTGACTCGTGGCATGCTGGAATCGAACTTGTATTATTCACCGACTTACTAAACTTCTTACCATTCCCTTTCAAGGCCTTATTTCTGGTGCCTTGGCCTTCCAGAATTGCACAGTTATCTTTGTTGTCGACTACTGGTTGCTCAAGATTTTATGTTGCGCTGGAGTGGCCTTTTATAGCAGGTGGATAACGGGGATTTTTACTGGGGAGGAGAGGACTCGGACCCGGTGCTACGGCTTTTATCCGATTATCCAGCAAAGTTAAGGCCAACCTGGCTATAATTGCTCTGCTCCGCACACGTAGGGTCATAGGCACCTAGGAGCTGGTGGCGAGGTGAGCTGCACAATACCATACAGGAAGGTCAGAGTGCTTCCGCTGCTTCTTACATGCCTGAGATCTACAGCCTTAAAAGCGGCGAGCTCGTCGAGGGTGTGTGGGTTGTGGCGTAGTGGTAGTACATTCAATAGGCCGGTTTGTACTATGGCACTACAACTCGGCACGTTCCGAAAGGGGACCTAGCTGAGCAAATATATTATCCTGAGTCTTATCCTTCGTCACATCGTCAGGTCGGCTATGTATTCCAGTGGAAATTCGTCATTTCGTGTAAATCCTACCAAAATCCTACGAAAGTTCGTCAGTAGAGTGAAACAAGGGCGAAAGTTCGTCACTTGCGCTGTACGGATGTAAATCTTCGTCACTTGAACTCTCATTCTTCTGCAGACAAAGTCCCATTATCCCAAACGCTCCAAAAAGAAAAAGAACTGTCATTAGTTGGATCTCAACGGGCACGTGTCGCGAAGCGCCACCATCATTCCCTACCTATTCCCTACCGCTCGCTCGCCTGCAAGCCTCGTCGACAACCATGTTCTCCGACAACGTTTAGATGGATAACGAGGGTCTCAAGTCCCAGATCTGGAGGCAGCAAGGAGGCAGCCAGATATATTCCCAAATATGAGTACTGACTGCATGGCTGTTCTCCGCATCCGAAAGATAGTATTCCTATTTTGGTGGTAGGTTTGTTGAACTAAAGCACGCATGAAAGACTTGTTGTGTCCCACAAGACGCTCGCCTGGATGAAATATCAGACTTTACGAGAGAAGGAAGATGAGGAAGATCTGTCGACGCACATAGATAGAGCAAACAAAATCTGCCACACCACCACACACGACGGCCAGTCCAACAAGCCCGCCGGCACGAACCACGTTCTTCTGGTGCGCAGAACCGGTGAGCCCCATTTCCCCTGTACCCACCTTTACAGATCCTGGTGTAGTGATACAAACCAGCTTAAATATGGAGGAACGAATGGGTGACATTGAGAAAAGATTGATAGCTGCGCTACATTCAAGAAGGGTGAGGAAATGATGAGATTGAGATTGAAATAAGAAAGCACGGGGGGCGAGAACGAGAAAGAGAACGAATGAAAATCATGCACGGGCAGGAGGAGTGCAACAAATCCACATCGCAGAGCGAGACGAGAATAATAGATAGTTTTCGAAGTACAGGAATAACGGCAACAATGAAAAGGAGCGATACGGCGCCTTAGAAAATACAGCACGCAAGAGCGCCGATTGGAATGAGAATAATGTCGACGAGAATGGACGATAAAACGGGCGCGTGATCGGAAAAGGAAACGCTTTGATACCGAACTCAGTAACTTTGAGAAGATAATCCTCGACATCGAGAAGGCAAACAAAGGGGATGAAAAAATAATAAATAGCCCAGAATACACCGACTTGCCTATTACACCTCAATAGCGCCTTCGCCAGCATCCCATACGCATCCGAGAACAACACGATGTGTTCTGCCTTGCATTGGTGGAGGTAGGATTCGTAGAGAGACAGTCGTGGTCTGGAGGCGTTGAGGAGAGGACGCCGGAATTGGGCTCGAGCCCGAATATTTTATCCGAGGATGAAGGGGCGCAGAGGTAGCACGAAAGCGATGTGGAAGCATCAGAACATGAGCATCGAGCAGGATATCAGTTGATTGAGAGCCCGCAAAATACAAGCATTCGAAGAAGGAAACTTACCTCAGGTCGGAGATGAAACCTGTACCTCTGCTGTTGAAGGACGGACCTCGTCGACGATTGGCGGAGCCATGCTGGAAAAAATCAAGTCAGGTGAACGGAATACGAGCTCGTTCCGAAGCAAAAGGAGCAAAAGATCGAGTCATGCAAAGATAAATATCGTTGTGTCGGTGGGAGCTGGAGGTTTGAATCAATGAAATCGAATTTGCAGACGAACACAATGAGCCGGTACCTCAGTATCAGATATCTGGCAAAGGAAAGCAACTGATGGGGAAATCTAGAGCTATGTTGTGGGATTACCAAGAGTTCTCCAAACCTTTGAGCGGGTGAGAAAGGACCGGCGCTCAGTTGGGATAATTTTATTTGATATGGAAACACAACAGGTTGACGCTTGCGGTTTGTAAAACAGGGCAGACAAGATGGTGTGTCGCGGTGAGGTATCCGCGTTTCTGATGAGGTAATTGCCGTCCGAACAGTCCCGGGGTCGTCGAGGAAACAACCGGTATCAGAAGTGGATAGAAGGTATATGCGCATTTCCGACACAACAGCAGAAAGCCGAAAACTCTCTTGAACTGAGAACCGGCCATTCCAAGTGAAATTTTGTACCAAGTAAGCAGGCAGCCACGAGGAACAAGACAAAGAGTTCCAGTAAAAATTGGTATGCGTATGAAAGGCAGGCGCCAGATAGAGGTATTAAGAGTACGCGATGGAGGTTGGTTACCCCCGGGTCATGACGAGCACAAAGGCCTAATTGCGAGAGTGGTCGGTGACTCGGTGAGGTTTCAAAAAAGTATACCACGACCAAACTAGGACGAGACGGCTACAGAGACTCTTCAGATTTCCGCGAAGAGACTCAGCGGGAGAGTTGCAAGTCCGTGCTGCTAGGCCAGTTGGATCCAGACTTGTACATTGCCGCAAGGCGCTCATTGTTGTGGCGGGAAGGAAGAGAGCGGAGTGGCTGTGTAAACGGATCAAATCGCCGATTTCCTCTTTCCTCTTGCCATCGTCGCCGACACTTCGACCCTCGACTGGACTACTTAGTATATAAAAATCACACTCGTGCACCTGGTCCCGATGTTCCTTCGGCTGAAACTCGCACCTGTTCGCTTTTCTCCCGTTCTCGACGACTGTCCTCGGGCTGCAATAGGCGCGGCGTACTTGATGCAGCATTGAATGTGGTACGTCTGTCTGTTCTTCAATTTTGAAACTAACGGGGTAATCTTTTTGTGCGCAGTCTGATATTTTAACGATCGTCCGATGTCAACTTTGTCTTCGCATGGGCCGCCGGTGTTCCTTTGTCTCATTTCTCAGACGTGCATTCCCGTTCTCTCGAGACCATCTTCCCTCACCGTTTCTCCGTCCTTTCTGCGTACTTTTTACCTCCAGTGCTGCGCTCACGCCTTGCAGGTTTACCTCAGCATGAACGCGTCATTCACTAGCTACGTACCGTACGTCGGGATGGTGCAGGCATATATCTCGAGGTGTGTACCTTCGTTACGACCCTTCAAATGACACGGACTTTTACAAACGCTAACGCTTGCCCAGATACACTCTACATCGCCTCGATGTATCCTCGGCCTCGACGCCGACGCTAACGCCATGCTGCCTTCCTCTACCGGCTGCGATCCGCCATCCTCCTCGTCGCCACCTCGACGTCGGCCTGCGCAGACTTCGAGTTGTTCTCCCGCGAGTCAAGGCGATGCTCCAAGCCCCAGTGGCGCGTCGCTGGTTCGATCTACTTCGGCAACTAGCATGGGAGCTCCTACACCGATGCGTCCGCGTGAGAGAGGGGGTGGCGGACCGTGATGGAAAGGGATACATCGGTTTGGAGAAGCCGGGCGTGTGGATGGGGGGCGGGTGTGCCTCAGGGCCTCGTACCGCGGGGTCGGGGCGTGCCTTAGGGTTGGCCCAAGGTCGTGGCTTGTCGTCGTCGGCCTCCGACTCGCACCTGGGTCTTCGCTCCTCGTGGCTTGCCTCCCAAGAGAAACCAGTCGTCGATGCACGAGCGCGCTCCATTGGTCGAAGGTCGCGCACGTCTTATCATCGCCCTTCCTCGCCCCTTCTCTGCCGGCCGCGCTCCACCATCCTCGTCGTCGCCACCTCCATGTCGCCCCACGTCCCGCTCCTGGTCACCCGCCTTCGGATCGTCGTGGGTCTCCACCGCGACACCCTCGCTCGTCGTCCGCCCCAAAGCTGGTCAACCCTTTTACTTCCCCGCTCGTCGCTACGAGCATCCTCCCCGCCATCTACCCGATGCCCTCGTCGCTCCGGCTGCCCACGCCACCCTCCACGCATCGATTCACGGGCGAGACTTCGTCGGCAGTACACACTATCTGCGCGACTTCCAGTCGTTCTGCTGCAAGTCAAGGCGATGCTCCAAGCTCGAGGCGCGGCGTGGGCGTCGACCGCACTTCTGCAGTTAGGATGGGAGCTCCCACAACGATGCCTGCGCATGAGAGGGGCGAGCGGTGGACGATGGGGGCTGAAGATGCTTCGACTTGGAGAGGCCGAGGGACATGTGGAAACGGACGAGTGAGGGGTGGGGAGTGGGTGTGCACGAGCGCCTCGTACCGCGGGATCAAGGCATGCGTCAGGCCTATGTTACGCTTGCCCTAACTCGGACGCCACGCCTCCGCGCCAACTTCCCTCCTCCAATATCCGCAGTCGTCATCGTCCGCATCGTGCTCCCGCGCAGTGGTGCCCCACGCACTTTTCTCCCCGTCTGCGCCGACATTGCCCTTCTCCCCCGCCTGCGCGTCAGCCACGACATCTGCCCCCCGTCCGCCGCTTGGTGCTTCGCGTATGCGTTGACCTCTCCCTCATCTCCTCGCCACCGCCCGTCCCCGGCTCGGTGCTCCCATTACAGCACATTCGCCACCGTCTCCCCTATGCGGCGGCGAGCTACACGAGAGCTCTCCACCGAGCGCCCCCGCCACCAGTGCATCGGGGACGGGAAGGCCGGGAGGGCTACGATGGCTCTCCGCGTGCCCAGCTCGCGGGAGGATGGGCGGAGGCTCGCCACGCAGCGTACGAGGCACGATGTCGTCCCGCGCGTCGCCGCCCGCGATGTCGTCACGCGGGGGTGAGGATGATGCAGGATGGGGAGATGCGTGGCGTTAATCTATGTCGTCGTCCTCTTCGACTTCGGCGGCGGGGGCGGGGAGCCTGAAGATACGGGGGGGTGAGGACGACGAAGAAAAGAGAGACACGCTGGAGCGTCCATATCCAGCCTCTCATGCTCCTTGGCGGCAGCGCATCCCCGTCGCGGGATGACGGGTACGAGCTGAGGAGGGACAAATGCTGTGGGACGACGACAGTTCCCGACGTGTATCGCAATACTCCCCTCGCCCGCCCCGCACCCGCGTCTGCGCCGCCCTTCTCGCTTCCACATCACTGCGCCGCCTTCCCTTTCCACTCACATTCTCGACCTCCCACTGCTCCGACTCCCCGCACCCTTATCACCAGACGCGGTCGTTGCCGTCTACCGTCTCGGCTGCCTGGGCCCCCGCCATCCCGGCGTTTCGAATCCAGAATCTGAATAGGGTCCAGATGGATCGGGAGGTATTGGACGGTTCCGTGTGCGTGCAGGCCCTCGCCCGCCGCGGTGGGGAACAAAGGGATGGGGAGAGGAGCGATGGAAGCGCCAGCGAGACGCTTCGGTGCTGGGCCGCATAGGACGAAGCTCACGCTCGGAGGAAGGGAGAAGTGAGATTCCGGATGTGGGGGATCCTCGTGCGTCTCACGTGGAGTGGCGGCTACGGAGTGTACATGTGTGCGGGGGCGCATTCGCGCTCTTGCTGCTTTTGTCACGTAACACCCTTGGATCTCATCACATCGCATTTTTTCATCTATTTACACACTCCCAATTCCTCCCCACTGCGCTTACTTTACTTCTCCTTACTTGCACAGCGTTCACCCCTTTAAAAGCCTACTCCCTCTTCGAATACGTGCGTCTCCGCCTGTGTTCCTCTTTTCGAATGGGCTTGATACTTGATCCAAAAGATTCCTCTCTCTTGGTGCTTCGTATTTCGAAATTCATATATGGTACCATTGTGTTTTTTGGGCAGGACCACTGGACTCCGGCACTGCGGTTCCGAGCCGATGCCATGATGTCAAATCCGTCTCACATTCTACTCAATGACGCCAAGTGTCTCACGGGTGCGCTACATAATTCTCAGGGCCTTACCTTCCCAATCGTATGATCTCCGCCCATAGTCGCTACAACTCGCTTTGACTCCGCGACACAACTTATTTCTCGCTAGCCACGTTCTCCTCCTCCATTTCGTGTTCTATTCCCTACTCGGCAAGGATGGTGCCACCCAAAATATCGATACCCAGCATGGCCAAGTCGTCGTACGAAGCAGACCACCAATTGCAAAATGGTATGTAGTACTATTACATCACGGATGGATTCGGGCAATCGATCAATCGAGAGCCTTCCTGTCTTTTTCTTGTCCCGCCTCGACATCCCTGGCCCCGTTGCTTCCTTTTCTGCCCTCTTCTTACTTTTTCTTCCTATAGAGGATTATCCCGATCATACAGCAGGGACGCCCGGTGTGCACGGTTTGTCTCTCCCCAATCCGCGCAGGATGGCTGATGACCTTGCCCCAGCTCTTCATGCATTTACGCCAGAGAGAGAATCGGGTCCCAAAGCCCACCCTAGCAGAGCGGAGGCCTCACCCCCAGGACCTGGTCAAGGGGGGCCCGACCAAGCACATTCAGGCGGCATCGAAAACCGCCGTTCATTTTCCCAATCTTCTCAGCAGCGGCGCCAAACACCGGGCTATCCGTCTCCCAATATTCCAGAGTCGCCCGTGGGTTACCACCCGCCACTTTATGCTATCGCCAATGTCCAATATCCCTCGCCACAGCAGCGCTCAGGCTACTCGGGACAATACATGATATCTCCCCAGCCCCCGCTCAGCATCGTTCACACCCCGCCGACTGTGTTCCCGTATCCCCCCTCCTGCATTCCATGTCCCGGAACAACTCCAATACATACCCACGGGCTACCCCTACCCCCAGTACCAAGCAGACATGCCCTGGTATTCCTTCCGCAGTCCGAAGGCGCGCCACCCCCCCCACAGCTGTCCCCCGTCATCCCCCAGACCGTCCGCTACCCGTCGCCCGTGTCCCCGAGCTTCCCACCCCTTGCGCAGCAGTCCACCTCCTCCCCCCTGCCGTCAGCCATGTATCAGCACCAGCAGCACGTCTACCCCGGTGCGAGCCTGTACCCGCAGTATCCGCCCCAGCGTCATTCGCCACGCGCACAGGAGGGTGAGGCGGGCGGCACGTGGTGGTACGTCCCCTCGCAGCCTGATCAGCACACGCCACAGCATGCATACGGGGCGGGCCCGTCCACGTATCCGTATTACCCCCAAGCTCATACACAACGGCATACCGACGGCAGCAGCGGTGGAAGCGAGTTCTCTGGCGCTCCCGGCTCGCACCCCATGTTTCCGACATACGCCCCCGCGAGCCCATCGATACCATCATCGTCGTCTGCGCCCTCACCCATAGAACCCGGCGGCAGTGGCCGCGAGCGATCCATGATACGCCGGCCCTACCACCCCAACCCGCCCGCGCACCGCTCCGACTGGGTCATGTGGGCGGGGAACGTCCCCTCCGACGCGGTGCACGACGAGCTCTGGCGCTTCTTCGCCCAGCCGCCTGGAGACGGCGGGAGCGCCGCGGGCAGCAGCAGCAGGGGCGAGAGTGCCGACGGCGGTCTGGTCGAAGGCGGAGGTCGAGGACGGAGTCACAACGGTGTGCTCTCGATCTTCCTCATCTCTCGTTCCAGCTGTGTGTTTGTCAACTACGAGACGGAGGCGCACCTGCAGGTGGCGATCGCGCGCTTCAACGGCGTGCCGCTACGCGTGGACCCAAGGTGTGGGCGCCTCTTGTGTCGCGTGCGGAGGAAAGACGACGATCTGCGTGCGGGCGTCGGGGGGCAGCGCGGGAGCGGCATGCACACGAAGTGGGTGAAGGCGAAGCAAAAGGCTGGGCAGAGTGTGGGGCAGGACCAGGATTCCATATCGTCGGCTTCGGCGTCCGACTTGGGGAGGCCCTCGAGCGGCTCACATTCCTTCCAGCCGAGTCTCTCGGCACTGTCCATCGGCTCGAGCGATGATGATAGCGGGCCGACAAGGCCGCCGCCGCGCCCGCACGCCGCGGGATCGAATAGCTCCGGTTCACATACATCGACCGATTCGGGCCTCCTCCGGCAGCATTTCCCGCAGCGGTATTTTATCCTCAAGTCCCTCACACAGGTGCGCGTCCCTTCTCATGAGCAGCAACACTGAACACGTTTCCAGGACGACCTCGACCTGAGTGTGCAGACAGGCGTGTGGGCGACGCAGAAGCACAACGAGGGCATCCTCGACCGCGCATTCCGTACCTCCAAGGACGTCTTTCTCGTCTTCAGCGTCAACAAGAGCGGCGAGTTTTACGGCTACGCACGGTGCGTGTTTTGTATCTTCTTCGACCCGGCATGTGTTAACAGAGGTCTTTGTGGCAGGATGGCGGGGCCGATTGGGCAGGGTGATGGCAGCGGGCAAGTGACTTGGGCGCGGCGCGGTAGAACTATAAGCAAAACAAGTGCAAGCGCAAGCGGGCGGTCAACCCTCCCCACACCGCCGCACGCGCAGATCTTAAACGGCGACCGCCACGTCGATAACTCGCCGCAGCCGTTCCCGACGCCGACGCCGACTGGCACGCCGCTGCGCCCCAACCAAGTCCAGAGCGCGCCGCCGGCGCTGGGGAAGCCGCACCGCAATATCAGCAACTCGCCCCCGGCGGTCAAGAGCGCGAGTCTGGATCAAGACCGAGCGATCTCGTCGCAGAGGAGGGAGGCGATCGATCTGGACAAGGCGGTACCGTTCCGCGCGATGCGGTCGTCACCTGTGGGCGAGGTGGCTATCACTGCTGCCGCCGTGAAGGCCGGCCGCTCGCACGAGCAGAGGGAATCGTTGACTGGGTCGGGGTCGGGGTCGGCAGCGCCGTTGCTCGGATCCGTCACGGAGGAGGCCATGGTGGAAGGGGACCGCGTCGTCGGCGAGCCACGCAAGGAAGGGTGGGGCGAGGACTTTAAGTTGCAGTGGCTCTGCACCGACCGGCTGCCCTTTGAACGCACGCGGCATATCCGCAACCCGTGGAACCACAACCTCCAGATCAAGGTCTCACGCGACGGGACGGAGATTGAGCCGATGATGGGGCAGGCGCTGTTGGAGGAGTGGCGACTGTATTTAGTTTCGAAGGCGGGGGCGCAGACACCGATGCCGAACGGGGGCGACTCTGCGCCGGTGCGTTCATGGCGAGCGGGCGGCGGGGGCAGAGCAGGTTCACGATCATGATATCCGAAGAAAATCGGTCCAAAAATCCAAAATGTCTGTAATATACGCAACGCTGCGTCAGAAACACGACTAGCTACAGTCATATTCCCATCATGCAATATCGAAATGCCTAGTGAGTCCACAGAACATTGCGTAAGAAGCTAAGCTATCTCAGAATGGTAGAACATACATAGAGCCACGGTGAATCAGTCCAAATTGGCCCACATCGTCGTTCTTCGAAATCTACGTCGAATGTGCGGTTTTTCCAAGGCGACGACTCCAACGATCCTTGAGGCGTTGATGAGGAATGCCTTGTGACAGCGGAAGTGACAGATGATCGGACCCCGATGATACCTGCGCTGAAACTTGCACCCATCCATGTTCAGGCTGCAATACGCAAGGCTTGGCGTGGTGTAATGCAGCATTAAATGTGGTACGTCTGTACGTTCTCGTGGTTCCACTCCCCGCGCTTGTTGATCCTTCGGGTTCCAGGGGGCGATTGCGCCACCTTTGCGCGAAGGAAGAGAGCGCTAGTTAAGCGAAGCAATGTGTGCGTCCGCATTCCCGTCTGCATCCCTCTCCGCCTTCCAAAGCACCGAATCGCGGGTCTCAACGAACGCAGGGGCCGTCAACAGCGCCGCGTTCCTCGAAAGCAAGACCGCGTTGTAGAGCATGCCCATCTCTTACCAGCGCCTCATCTCCCGCCCCGGACGGGAAGATGTGGGTGCGGATGCTCATGCGCGCTCCGCGCCACGACGTGCTCCTGCGTTGCTTGTCGTCCCTGGCCTACCGCGGCCGAGGATTCAGGTGTGGGTCTCGACGTGGAAACATGTGCGTTCCTCCAGTGGGGGACGGCGCGACGTCGCGCCGGATGTCGGGAACCCATATCTCTGCGGACGTCTTGCAACGCCCCCGATTTGGGATGCAATACGTGCAAGGGCAGACGGGCGAGTACGCCTACGGTGGGATCTACTAGTTACGGCCGCACCCAGCTGCTGGTATACCATATGTTTGCCAACCACGCATCGACATTAATGCCGAGCGCTGTCGCGGATTTGGAGGGAACTCGGATATGGAGGGGGACGCGAAGCGGCGCGCGCGGGATTCTATCTCGTGCTTCGACCCGCACTCACCGCTGTCGTGGATTTCGAGAGATCGCGGTGGCCAGGGCGGTTCGCGCAGCGCTGCCGCTCCACCATCGACATGTACCGCTGCTGAAGCTTAGCTTCACTGTTCACGCCCACCGCTGCCGCTGCGATTCCACTGGAGCCCACAAGTGGCTTTGTGCGGGAATCGGCCCTGCGCAATGCTTGTGGGTTACGGGATGCGCGAGGGCGGGTCCTGTGTCGTCTCATGACTGCAGGTTTGTGCGCGCAGGCGTTTCTGGGTGAATGGGATGGGATGGATGGGAGGAGGAAGCGGATGCGGATGTCGAGATCTGGTCGCGGAGCGCACGAAGTGGGGTGGGATAGACGGTGAGCAGAGAGAGAGGAGCAGGAGAGGAAGGGGCGCCGAGATACATGAGCACGCGTACTCTGCCGTGCATTACCATATGTGCGCCGTACCTTTCTTTCGCGCTGCTGGCTAGAGTACTGTATGTTTCCCTGTTCCCTGCTACTATACTGCCGGAGCTTAATGCAATCCAAAATAGACGTTCTCTTACGCGCGCTAGTGAGCAATCTTCGATTTCCTTTTTGGGGCAAGAAAATATTGCTTCGCTCGTGCGTCCATCTTGTTTCATTTTGCGACTAATGGTTGCTTGGGCTGGATCAGCGAATGTTCTTTCGCCCCCTCGTTGCCCGCGCCGATTTTAATTCACTTCGATCCCTCTCTATGGTCATTCGCGTCACAGCCTTTCCATATCGACATTTGTCGACTGCGCCCTTCTTGCAATTGTCCGCTGTTCTTTCTACTGCTGGCGACTGGGGGCCAATAAATTAATATTCTGGCGCTGTTTAATGCTATCCTCGGTGTTCTGTCATTCGCTCTTAATCTTTCCTATATCGTCAAGGTTGCCCGCTTATGGCTTAGTTTCAGTACCAGCCTGCCACGACATCCCAATCTGGGAGCCCTGTCGTGACAGTCTGAGATCCAACCGTTCCAGAAGCCGAACGTCCCTGAAGCTGCCACTGATGCAATGATTCTTGAAGTTCGCTGAAGACTTCTCTTTTACCTGCCCTGGGCTCACGCTGAACTTGAAACCGTGGATCGGAGCTTACGATCTCAGACTCGAAAAGCCTTCCACGGATTGCCAATCCTCTTCTGGCTTTACTTTGCTGTCGTAGTCTTGGGGGTTCTCTCTCGTTGGCGCTCCTCTGAATCCTTTCAACATGCATGCCAGGAGACTCAACTTATAATAACCGGGTCAACCTTCCTTTCCGATCTTCAATGCTGGGCGCCGCCTTAGTATATTATCTGAAGTCTCGAACCAGGCCACCTCACGTTGTGCGTCATTATGATGCTCACATTGCTCACACTAATCTTACTTTGTGCTTTGTTTGGTCATCGCACCTCCTTCCAGCATGAGGGTCATATTGCATGAAGGTCCAATACCCAATGATGAAGGTCGAACGAACTTATACGGGTGAGCGCAAGAGCAGTCGGCGTGGGTAAACGGTTGGTACAGATGCGTCTCACGCATCCCATTCCAGACCGTTTTTTGCTGACTTGCCAAGGGTAGGGCACCGGCAAATGCCGAGACACAGCCTCACAGGGAGGGTGGGGTCTCGGACACCTTATTTCACTTTTCCGACCAAGGTCCCAAATGGTTCAAAAATGTGTTCTAGATGCTTTGAAAAAAAATGCCCCCAAAAATATCATTATTTATTCGAGATTTCCCCTGTCGCGTTGGAGTTGTGAGTAAACAAGGCTATAGGATGCAGAACCAAGCAGGACCACTTTTTCGCACTGCTTTATCGTCACGACAGAGCGCTTCCTCGAGATGGCATCAAGTCAGGTAAGAATCTTCTCCTCGGCTTATCCGGCTCACCTTCCTGTACAGACGGAACAATACTGCGCCCCATGCAAATGAACCATCACCTTCGGAGACGGTGGTGAGGCAAATTGGATTGAGCACGAACGAAGCGCCAAGCATCTACGTAAGGTGCAGGCTACTGAGGGTACACGATCACTCAAGTCTTTCTTTCCCGTCAACGCCAAGATACCCCGCGCCGCAGCTTCAGCATCTGGGACTGGTTTTGTGACAATGATTGCCGTGGAAATGCTGGTAGTACCGTTCGTAAGAGGCGATGCAACTGATTATATAGCTCCCCGTAACGTAGGGCTTTGCCTGGAATGCGACGGAAATCAGTCTAGAGCATTAAACAAGTGTTGAACGAAGCTGATGGCGAAAAATTTCCCGATTCGGAGGTGGCTGTGCTCGGCTAACAGGGAGGGAGGGGTTTCAGGGCTCTTAAATCACTTTTCCGACCTTGTGTCGAAAATTTTAAGGGTGCCCTACCCTTGTGACTTGCCCTCACCGCCTCATAGATATCACTAATCGAAGTTCTCAGCTTTCCACCGAGCTCAGTTGCCTGCACTTCTCTGTTCTCTCCTGCATTCGTACGAACCTCTCGCGTTCTCTGGGCTGCCATTTTTGTCACAAGTTCACTGAACCATCCACCCCGCGGTGTCGTTGCAAACTTCAACGTGAAAAGTGTACGCTACGCACTTCTGTCCAACATGCCTAACTTGTTTCGATGAAGTCTTCCTCCTCTCCCCGCACGACCAATACCCACCCTTCCCGTCCTTCCGATTTTTCCGGCCTCTCTCTGCGTTAATTCCTCCCTCTCGTAGTGAAGCCAGTTCCCAATCTCGTCTGGCATATTGCCCAATCTCACGCAACTTTTATTATCCGGCCTACTAGCCAATGATCACATGCAAAGAACTTTCTAGATGATGGAAGTCAGTTGGAAGTAAAGCTGGTGACCGGTGATGTCATTCCTTCTTCATTTGTTCTTCACGTCGAGTCAGAAATCCCCCCCCCCCCGAAACATCCACACCAACCATGTCGAAGAAAGTAGATGGCTTGTGGTTCTCCGATGATGCTCTTGTTGTCCTACGCGCAGAGGAGAGCATTTTCCGCCTTCCAAAATCGATACTCGCCGCTCGCTCTCCCGTCTTTGAGGCCATGTTTCAGTTTCCGCAACCTGCTGCATCTGTTCGAGGTAGCATGCCGGATGCGGATGAAACGATCGAAGGAAGCCCTGTCGTTTGTATGCCCGATTCCGCAACGGAAGTTGAACCATTTCTACGAGCAATTTTCGATTCTAGGTATGCAGCCATGCCGCCAATCCTTACAGAAAATGAACCCTTTTGAAAGCTACTTCATGCCACCACCCGCCAAGTTCGACGTCCACGCATTGTTAGGAATCTTGCGACTGTCTCACAAATACGACGTGGGCGATCTCTACAAACGCGCCGTCTGCCACCTGGAAACCATCTACCCCATTGAGATGGATCGAATCGAAGGGATCCGTTCGAACAATCTCGACTATCACCAGGAAATCGGACTTACCCTGACCACGATACCAGTATTGCACGAGGCTGGAGCTACCTGGCTCCTCCCGTACGCATATTATAACGTCGCGGAATTTCAATCGGGAGCGCTGATATCCGCTGGCGAACCATGGGACAAATGTGGTGCGGATATGAAGCAAACCTGCTTCCTTTTGCTCCCGGTTCAGATCCGAGCCACCGAGAGACTTTCTCATTCCCTTACTACTCCCTCGACATGCGCATCCTCCGACGCTTGCGATTTGCTGAAATTCAGATTTCTCAGAACTCATGATGGACTTCACCAGTGTCCTCTTTCGGAGTTCTTATTCAGTGGCTGGAAAAAGTTCGAGAATGAACTCTGCCCTGATTGCGCTATCCAGGCACGCATGCAGTACAACAACGTTCGAGCTAAAATTTGGGAGGAGCTTCCGGCGAATTGCGGGTTGGAAAAGTGGGAAGTATTATTGGAGAGACGCAGAGCAGCTTTGGAA
Organism: Mycena albidolilacea; assembly: GCA_029282495.1. NCBI lineage: Eukaryota > Fungi > Basidiomycota > Agaricomycetes > Agaricales > Mycenaceae > Mycena > Mycena albidolilacea. Next base: position 67,309 of record JARIHO010000146.1, on the reverse strand, counting down.
TGATCAAGTAGTCTGTGTAATGTTATAATTTGTTCGTCGAAATAGTGTTGTCTTCCTGGTGCGAGAGGACCCCGGTTCTGATTTCTTTTCCTCTCTCTCCCCTCCCCAAACACCTGAAAATCCATCTCAGACATTCTCTGAGTGCCATCAGTTGACCACGGAATATGATCCACTGCGGAGACCCGTCTGTAATACCACGAGTACTTAAATGGCCTTGAAAAGTACCTGATGTTCAGTGAGTTTTATAATGAGCTTTACCCAAATGTAAAAGTGGTTTTTCACGTTCTTTTTCGTCCAAACAAAGCAGATCGGCCGTTAAAACGTTAAAGCCGAAGCCGTTTATGACCACCATTTCCGAGTTCATTCCTCCTCTTTTCCACATCTATCGCCGAGTATTTCAAAACGTCGTCCTAATGAATACAGTATATACTCATTGGTGAACGCTTGACATGCAGAGTTTGTGCCACAAAAAGCGCGCGCAACCTGCGAAGATCTCGAAATTTCGATGAATGAAATGGATTGGTGCCATGCGCGCCTTGATTTATTGAAAGATGAGCTTGAGAATGTCGCCATTGGGACATTTCCAGCCACAATTTTCTTTCTTGGTTGCGTAGTACACCACGGATCGTATAGCATATTCTGATCTCGTTGATATTTCCAGAGTTTTTCTGAGTGGGGATGATTTAATAGCCCATAGGAGAACGGCCAAATCCGCCCGCGCATTGGTTTGATTACCCCACACACGCAGAGAGTAGTTGTTGGATGAGTCGATACCGGAATAGATTCCAGACCCAACAGTTGCGGTGTGTTTTCCGGCTCTTTGTCAGACACCATGCACGACAATTTTCAGCGGAGGCGTATCAATGTGGACTGCGCCATAGAGTCGAAGTACTTAGTTTGCGCTTTTCATCCTTACCCGTGGCAAGAGTTTGAATGAGCAATTTGTGCAACTCCGTCTTGTTGGGGAGATTGGTTTCTTTTCGCCTCCTCTTCCTGGATATTCGGAGGGCATCGGATGACAGTAGGCTAGAGTCCACTTCAATTGAACAACAATTGCAACATGATCATGATCCCCAATCCGTGGAAAGGTCACAATCAACAGTACGTCAGGAACCACAGTTAGCCCCGAAACCAAGACATTGAGCACGAGGTTTTACGGCGCGGTGACCTGGGCGAGGACACAACGCACACAAGTGAATGAAAAAGTACCCGAAAAAAATAGTTCGGTTGGCAATTCGAGATTCCAGGTTAGGCGACAGAGGGAGCGATAAATGGAAAGAGCCTCGAGGAACCGAGCACCTCCGCCGCGGCGTCTACTTACAGGGTCTTAATCTTGTCGACAGGAGGAGTAAGTGGCTAGAGAGTAGGCGGTCTCTCCAGGGACACGTGCATTTTGTATGCTCTAGAGTCGAAATCATGACATTCTAGCCAGATTCGATGGACCAAGGGTAAAAATTTAAATGTTTGCCTGCTAGGAGAGGACTTGACCCTAGGAAACCAGCCGATATGGCCGAGGCGGAAATTTCGTAGTGTGTCGGAGGGTCGGATACAAATCTGCACGTTATTTATGTGGCAGAGGAAGACGGTGTAGATAGGTCCAAACCCACGGAAATCGAGGCCTTGATGTTGCTCAGACATACCTATAATCAATCTATAATGCATTAAGTTGCTGGCACCCAAAATCCATTTGACGGCAATCCACCCGAGCGAAGCTCGATCGCGGCACGTTTGCGAACAATTGCTACGTAGAATTTCCAGCAGTTGCCGGAGATGCGATGGAAGGAAACTTGAAGAAGAACGCGCGCCTAATCCAGCTGACATCATTTGATCGACGGGCGCTTCGCTCCTTCGCTCTACTGTTTCTGACGCGCTACCTTCTGACGCTCCGACAACTCGCCTCTGGTCGCATCTGTTGCTCAGCGCCTTGCGCCCGGCCGTTCAGGGAAGAGCTCAGTGGCGGCACGCTTCCAGGTGAGTTTTGCTCCAGGTCCCAGGACCATTAATCCTTCTTTCAATTTCTAATATGTATTCTAGTACGGGGATGAAAGAACGAAGTCCTCGCGATCCCGTATGTGACCTCCGCAGGACCGCCATGACGCGTCACATTTGCGCGCTTCCGAGCCGTCTCAGTAGATGGGAGATGGGACACGCAGGCGCGTATTCGGTCATTTCCCTCCGACATGTCGCCCACAATACATCGTTTTCAGCTCGAGGCACAACAGTCCCACGGCGTTGCTCGCGTTCCGACAGCCGGGTGCTTGCAACGACCGTGCGCTAACGCGGCGTTTACTCTGCGCAGGCGCCGTGGATACGGATGCACCTTGCGAGACTCGCCTTCTCTCTGGCCCTTCATACTGTCCCTCCCGTTTCCGCTCACGCCCGCGTCCACCGCCGCGGCGAGGCGCTTATACTCATGGCGATCCGATTGACCTCGGGCAGTCCCAAAATACACTCGGCTGCGGCTCAGGGACGCCGCACCGCTGGATTTACCGTGATGAGGGGTGCGACCTCGCAGCGTGCTCACCGCCGCCGCGTGTGGGCAGAACCTCGGGCTTTGAGGAAGGAGAAAGGAAGGAGGATATGACGGGCTTTTGCGCCGCAGACGACGAGCGTTCCGCCGCCGGTGCAAGTAGGGAGGAGATAAAAGCAGGGAGGGGAGGCAGCATGAACGCGACTGGGATAGGCGCGCGCCACGGACGAGCGGTATGGCGGGGGGCGACAAGACGATTCTAGCCGTGGTTAAGGTACATACACCCTCACGCACCCGGACCCCGACGCTGACGTGTGTTTACTCCTCAGGCGCACCGACGCCTGGGCCTTCTCCGTGCGTCTTCTTCCTCCGGTTAGTGGCTGCCTCCCGGTCGCCTCCACTGCGCCAACGCAGCGCTCTTTACCTCCTCCTCGCCTGGACCCCGCGCCTCCCAATCGCGTTCACCGATACGCACGCCGGTCGCTCCTTGCCCTCGCCCCGCCATCCGTTCCGAGGTATGTAAGTCGATGTATTCATCCGTCGACAAATCATTCTAACGCGGCTCTCATTAGATTTAATTTGCGCCGGGGCGTTAGGCTCGTCTAGTTCTCCGGCGAGAGCGTGTGTCGTGTCGCAGTACGGACCACGGCGAGCGCAGGAAGATGGTACGGCCCGCGAGCCGCAAGCGGGAGTACTAGCTCTCGATGCTCCGGACGGGGGACTCGTATACCGCCCGCCCGCCCCCGGTGCCTTCCTCCGTGTTCTGCAGACCAGCTGGCTTCCCTATCCTCCCCTACATGCAGATCCCGGTCATGTCCTCTTCAGCGCGGTGCACTGTCGTCTTGGGTGCTGACTGCGCAATACGACGCAGAGTTTGGTGTGCGGTCCCCGTCAAGACTTGTACCACGTTGGACCCACGCTTCCGGCAGCGGTAGTTTGGAGGCGCAGGCCCAGGTGTACATCGAGCTCTCCCGACTCTCGTACATCCCGCATTCATCCCTACCATGTACCGCCTCAGCCCCCCCGCCCGCTCTCGCACGCCATGCTCCCGCTGCAGCTTTCGCCGCCGTCCACCAATCCCGCACGCTCACGGCCCCGAATCGTGATCCCACCGACTGCACCATCTCGTTTCTCATCGCTCCCCTCACTCTTGTGCTTATACCTGTCCGCCTGAGTCTCGGTCCTTGTCACTGGAAACGCTACCCCCTATCTCCTATCTTCCATGTCCCGCAGCCTTCGCGTCAACCGCTAATCCTGATTACGTGATGCACGCTCCCGCATCCCTCCGTCCATCCGTCCACAAAGGAGTTTTCTGAAGAGTCAGAGAACACGCGCGCGTCGCCTCCACGGCGTCGCGGGGAAGCGCGGCCGTAGGGCGAGGAGGGTGGACCAAATGCCAGATCTCCTGTGCGCAACGTGCTACGGTGCGGTGGCGGGGCGGAGGTGGGGGCTCGTCGTGCTTGTCGCGTGTGGTGTGCAAATGGGCAAGGCAGATGGAGCAGGGAACCGGCTGAAGAAGGGAGGACGGAGGACGGAGGGCACCGCTAGCCGCGGCTGCGGAGCCTGGAGTCTGCTGCGGAAGATGCTTGGGGGATGCGCCCGCACGTTTTCACTCGGGACCCGTCTGTGGAGGAAGGAGCCAGCCGGTGGCTCCTGTTCCCACCGTTTGCCGTTTTCGCTTCGGATTTCATGTCCTGCATTCGTGACCTCTGTCTCTCTCCGTACACTGTTCCATCGCTCCTCCATCCCTCTCCTCTTATCTTTCGTCCTTTTCCTTTCGAGATGTGATCATACTGACGATTTTCTGCTTTTTATATATTCTTTTCCCTCGTTCGACTTTCGCTGGCGAGCCTATTTCACTCGAACTCATTTCGCTCGCCAGCCTCGATGCTCTCCTGCCCTCCCCCCTCTCAGAATCTTTTTCACTCTTTTGATTCGGCACTTGCGACCTTCGGCGACTTCCTTTTTCGGATACCTCATGACGTCACCCTCTCCGCCTGCAATTCCATATTCCTCGACCACCGCTGGGTCGTGTACATCCGGAACCTCAGCTTGGTCGCTAGTTGCATTGGACCTGCTGCTGGTCAGTTCGTCAATGCAAGGCGAGGCGATTACCTCGAGGTATTCGTGCCGGACTTGCCATATCCTGCACTGGCGCTCGACATCAGTATTGCTTGTGACGAACAACTGGAGCTACGAATCACTACAACTATGGCTACCCCGTAGTTTCCTTACACTATCCCAACCCGCCGACCCGCGCTTGCGTTCACCGACTCGTGCATCGTCTTACTACGTATATTCATTTCGTCTACTTACATATTCCACTACATGCCTCATAATCCTGCCTCCCCTCGCTGCCCTCTGCATATTCTCCGTCAATTAACTGTACCTTTACCTATCTCACCCACTTCCGGTACCACGCCGGTCTACTTTCACTTCGTCGCCTCTACGTACTCGTGTCGCACGCTTTTCCCCATTGTGGACTACTCGTCAATTCGTCCCTCTTGCGTGCTTCATAATATTTCCTCCCTACTTTAATAAACCAAGTTAAGAGGTGAAATTTGTTGTTGAAGCATCTGTCTACGAGAGACTATTGCCTGCGAAGACAAAATCGCATATAGGCTCTTTGTTCTTGGCCGTGACTTTCCTCCCTTGGCTGCGCCTCAACTCTTGACGTGCTCCAGACGCCAAATATCAATGTACTGATTAAGCCCGCGGATACATCACAGTCATCGCATCCACGCAAAACTCGCGGCTGAATGACGTACTTTGGATCTCCCCCAAACTTCCTTATATTCTCTTGCACCCAATAGAGAGCCAACCTTTGATTGCGGACACCGAGATACAGAGAGCCCTCGTCTTGCAGAGCTTTACCGGCCAAAAAGCCGAGGGATGCGAGGCGGTAGCTGGAATGTAATAAACGAATGAGAAATTTGTTTGTAAAGAGGATTGTTAACTGAGAGAAGGTAGAATCTGGTGGACGAAAACCCGGAACAACGTACTTAATGGAGACAAATACGAGGGGTTTCCCGTTTGCGATGGAGGCTTGGACGATCCAGGATCCGTTATACCGGAAATCGGCCTGCAGAGGAAAATAAGCATTCAAATTGATTGATTTGAAGTAGACTCACGCTTCCGCCGGTAGTCTATTCAAAATATTGTGTGATGGTAGGGGTTAAATCGGTACTGACGAGAAACGAAAACGAGAATCGGCTAATCTCGGCCGCATCACCCGGCCATCCAAGGCAGTCAAGTGGAGTTGATGTGATACTGACGTGAGACTGATGTTCCCTGTTGTCAGAACCGTCCATTTTCAGAGCGGGTGGGAACATTTTTTGAATAGAGACAGGCAATCAACGTGAAATCATTAAAATCAACCTCTTTTCGGACATAGTCCGGGGTGCGGTCCGGGCACGGTGAACTTTGACTTATGTCTTCGTCTTTTGTATGTCAGGATTGTGAAATCGAATAGAGTAACCTACCCATTTGTATCCCTTAGGTGTTTTTCATGATATCAATATTTAAGATATAGAAAAGTCGGACGAAAGAAGCGGTATTTGTTTGTGCCAAATAACACGGTCATTCCCTTCTCGGCATTCAGACGCGTCTAGGCGCATACTGTCGCTTCCATTCAACTTATTGCTGTGTTGTCATCCTCTTCCTACTTCTACGGCTTTCTTGGTTTCATCTTTCCCTCTGGCTCTTTTGACACTACGGCAGTTAATACACTTCCCTTGCCTGCTTCTTCCTGTTTGAATTCTTTCAACCACATGCATCCGGAGCTCCTTTGAGCTAAATATCTGATGACCCTGCTCTGTAAATCCTTGAAACAACCGCCTCACTGGTCAGCTGGACACCCGGAATTATGTATTTTTGTTTCTTGTCCCGGTTGGCTCTCTGCTCCTTTAAGGTTGTGTTTGGAGCAAAAACTGTATAAAAGGGGCCATGTTCAGGCTGGTTCAAATCATCCTCTCCATTCAACCCACATTCACTCACTGATACCAAACTTTTGAATCCAACTACAATGGCTGGTATGGTCGGTCCCAGAGACATGACTGACAAAATTATTGACAATTCTATCAGGATATGTAAAGCCCCGACTTCGTGGCTATTCTATGTTGCGCTCTTCACAGTGCATTCACCTCCTTTTATGTCTCTCTTTCACGTTGCTATTCAGCACTCTTCTTGGTTTTTTTATCGGTCTTTCCATGCCCAGCACCAGTATCCGCGGCAGTCTTTATTTCTCAACCTATCTCTCGGGGTTTCTGACCCTCTGGGGCTTGATCATCCGTGCGGTGGTCATCTTCTTTCAATTCCACAGACCTCTTGACCTTCATTCTCAGTTCAATGGTTTCCTCCTGTAAAATTCAAGCCTTCACATCTATTCAATTTGTTCCCGTGTCGGTTTCACCGCTCTCACACTGCCCATATGCGCATCGACCGCTTCCGCCGCGCACCGGGCTATCACAATCAAAAATCCCAACCTAATGTTCCGCCCAATTTCCTGATGATGTGGAAGCACATTAGTAGTCCAACTTTGATCTTTCTTCGCGCCCTGTACTCGCTCTGCGCATCATCCACCCTAACTTCCATCCACTGCTTCAATGCGGTCAAACCATTCTACTTCAGGAAATACAACTCAACCCAATCTGGTTAGTCAAAGACCGCTTTTCCATTTTTATTCAAGTTGAACCGAATGCTCCATTTTAGATAAGAGCTTGGTGTACCTTGACCACACTCCAGTTATGAGGTTTCGTGGTGGGAGTAGCTCAGACGATGAAGATGACGATTGCGGTGAGTAAATTAATCTATTAATCTCTTACTCAAACTTGAACCAACATTCTTGAAGATTCAGATAGTCCCGGTCCCTCTAATCACAAACGCAAGCGCAATCTCACAGCTAGCCACTCTCGGAGTCGTAAATCAGCTGTCAAGGCCACGGACCGGATCTCGAATACAACAGAACCTGGCATCCAGATAACACTAGGGAATCCGAGCGCACAGAATCCAAACAAGACTGGGATCTATGTTGATCGTGTTGTCAATCTCGACTCTGCCCCCGAAGTTTGGGAAGTTCTGGATGAACGTGTGACCTACATTCTGGATGTTTCGGATACTCCAGGATGCTTTGAATTTCAACACAAAGTTCAGACAATTGATGCCATGGTCAAAAAGCAGGTCTGTCTTGTATTTCGGTGCTATGACTTTCAACACTCTATATTTAAATACCTCATTTCAGTGTCAGGATTCGCTTTCCGGCCCGACTGGATCCAAAACCAAAAGTCTAGCTCAAGTCATCATTCCTGAAGACAAAGATGACTGGCCAATGATCATGGACAGCCGCCGGTCCAACCTCAGCTGTGGTGGTTTCTATACATGTTCCCTTGCAGATGAAGATTATCTTGATAGCTTTGAACAGTGTGGGACTGACTCTCAAGATTTCGTTTCGGCACCGATTCGCACAGCCAAAATGGCAGAAGCAGGGAGCCTCGTTGCGATTGCAACAGAGTACCTTTTTTGTCTTTTTTTTTTCTTGTGATACAATCTTCTCATGAATATTCCCAGGTTTTATCACAGTGTTTGCTCAAAATACTGCGGAGGAACATCCGAAGATTCTGACTTTCCGTGCGGTGGCCATGCCATCATGCGCAAATACTCCGAGGTGGCTCAAAGTTCCAAGTGACATCAAAGTTTCTGACACTTACTACTACAGGGATCCGTCAATGGGAAGTCTTAATTCAGTGGATGCTCAAATTGGTCAAGGAATGACTCAGTCATTCACCGGTTCACCAAAATTCCGCCCTCTGTTCGAGAACTGATTCTGCGAAAATATTTTGCGGTGAAGAAATTGAAGTGGATGATGACGATGTTGTTTTGGGGCCATGTCTGCAGATAGTTCATCCGTCACATTTGCCCAAAAACCGTATATGTCGTGAGTCTCTGAGTCTACTATTCAACTTACTTGGCTCAACTCATTCGTTAAGCACGAACTCATTTCCGTGAGGGTAAACACGCCCCTGGCACACTGATCAAGCAAAGTTGCCCTGCCAAACTCCTGATTCTTGTTCCTGTTGAAGAAGGCAACATGCGCGCCGTCATCATCCCGGCAGCTGGCCGGCATCACAATCATCCGCTGTTCCCTCGGAGGAGGGTGCCCTTTGCTGCTGCCAGTCAGTACAATCAGTGTATCAATAGGACAGGCACAGTCGGAGCCACTACCCTTCGCGTGGTAAATGTGGGCCCAATCTCTATCCTTATGTGCAGTCTGACAAATGCATTTTAAGCGGCAAGTACTCGGCAGTTGCTCGATGGAAAAATGCCGCAAGAAATCCACCCAAGCCTGATCGATACCCGCAAGAGACGCCAGTCTGTGTTCAACAAGAAATTTCAGAAATTCCCTTACAGGACAGGTCTAAAAGGTACGGGCAATCTTTATATTCAGCCAATCCATATCTGAACAGCTGGCAAATTTAGCGGTGTGGCATGAGTTTGAACTGGACCGAGCTCGTGAAGTTGGGCAGTGCTATATTCATGCGGTCAATACATTGGCTGATGATACTCATGTCATTGTTACGGTGAACCCTGAGCTTGCAGCCTTGACGCTCGAAGCTTCCTGGATCATGGTAGACACCACATTTGCTGTCGTTCATTGAATTACCAACGAATGGAAGCTTTTGGTGTGGTTGAATGGTCTGGACCGGCGTGTGTACCTTGCTGCTATTCGGGTTGATGGAAATTGATTATATCTTGGTTACAGGTACTGTCATAGGCCGAGTCTGGAGTAACCGTGCGACTAGGGAGGCCTTTTTCCTGGTCTGGAATGGTATTTTCGAGGCTATTCAAACAATTACGGGCCACAGTCTCAACTTCAAGGTTTTTTTCAAAGTCGTCCTCTCTTCTTGGGGCGCTTGGGGATTCCGAGGGTGCTCAAGCACAAGCTCTTGGTGATGTGATAATTTTGCGTCGGCTGAACCTGAAGGCAGTCGATGGTGTAGCCACAGTCGATGTTGACACCATCCTCATGTTTGTGTGGAAGACTTGCCTTGTGCATTTCAAACGGTGTGTTGCATTTCAAACGGTGTGTTGCATTTCAAACGGTGTGTTGCATTTCAAACTTAGGCCGGTTACTGAGTGACTGAATGACTTCTTCAGCGGTGTATTTGCATTGGAGACATACATGGACAGTCTGGAGTTTCATTATCTTCTCTCGTTTCCATACTTGAAGACAGATGCAGACATTCAAGAGTATTACACATTTTGCGGTGAATCCCAAAACACCAAACTGAAAGGTAAGTTTCAGTTTGAATTTCACTCTGTGGCTCATTCTTCTATTAAGTAAGCCTGGTGGACTCACAAAGTCAGCTATCCATGGTTGCTACCCTCACTGAACCGCCAACTGAGCCGAATGAGCCCCAAATTTTGGGATCTAACACCATCTGATACAAATCCGATTGAAGGCTCGCATGCACACGACAACCAGGTGAACAAAACAAATGCTACATTACTCGAGGCAATTTTGAGGTCCAGTCAACAAGTCACAAATTTTATGTCACTTACCTTGGATGTTATAGTGCACGGGAGTTCGATGGCGAGAATGCCCGAATTATCAAAGCATCCCTCGAATCTGGGATATGGGAGAATAGGAATAATTCCCTCTGTGCCAGATTCTCTTCCCAAGCTGCTCACCACGCGAGGTCACGACAGAAGAAGGCGGAGGTAAACTCTGATCCAGCAACCAACGGGCTTCGATCTTGTCTGAAGGCCACCGAGAAATCATCCAAGGAAAAGGACTTGGAGATACAGCGTCGAAATGCTCGCCTCAATGATTTATCCCGCCCAGTTGCCAGCTCCAGCCGGAAGCAAATTGAGAGTTTCACTCCATCCTGCGGTAGGTTCCTTGAATTTTTGACAAGCTTTGGTTACTGAGGATTGGAGCAGCTGGTCCAAATCACCAAAGCAGTAAGTCCGTTCATTTTGTTTCCGCGTCCAATATCTGATTGATCTATTACCAGCTCCTCAATCACACAAAATCATTGATTTGGACAACTCTCCACCACGTACAGCTTCCCCAATGAAGGCATTGAACCTTTTCCCTGGGTCGTGACACATGACTCCAATTGCGGAGCACAGGTCCGATTTTGACTATGCAGCAGCCCTCAATTCCGATGTATTGGACTATACATTGAACACCATCGTCAAAGAACACCCTAAGTACCTGATTGATGGGATGATGAGGTCCTGGCATCAGATCCATACCCTACACCACTTTCCCGGTCAACTTAGTTTGATCATAGAATGTTTGTTCTGGCCTTTCAGTCCGATAGCATAATACAAGTTTAATGTTGGTACCATTGGGAGGACAGCAGCGTCTTTGGGTAAAGTGCATTGAATTCATTCATGGCATCCAACATTTGGTCAGAATATGACTCTGGAGAGTCCAAGAAATGTCCTCACAAAGTGTCTTTCAATTCCAGCTCCAATTGAGCACACACCAAAGCAAAATCTTCGAGTACACAGAGACGTTCCCTTTTTGGGAGAGCGAGAACATTTTGATGAGATTACCTGTAGTTCGTTCGTGGCATCCAATATTTATCCGGAATGTGACTCTGGAGGATCTGAAGAATGTCCTCGTGAAATGTCTTTCAATTCCAGCTGCAATTGAGCACACACCAAAGCAGAATCTTTGAGTACACGGAGAGATTGCCTTTTTGGGAGAGCGAGAACATTTTGATGAGATTACCTGCAGTTTGTTCGTGGCATCCGATATTCAGCCGGAATGTGACTCTGGAGAGTCCAAAGAATGTCCTTGCGAAATGTCTTTCAATTCCAGCTGCAATTGAGCACACACCAAAGCAAAATCTTTGAGTACACGGAGACATTGCCTTTTTGGGAGAGCGAGAACATTTTGATAAGATTACCTGCAGTTTGTTTGTGGCATCCAATATTCATTCCGAATGTGACTCTGGAGGGTCCAAAGAATGTCCTTGCAAAATGTCTTTCAATTCCAGCTGCAATTGAGCACACACCAAAGCAAAATCTTTGAGTACACGGAGACATTGCCTTTTTGAGAGAGCGAGAACATATTGATAAAAATACCTGCAGTTCGTTTGTGGCATCCAATATTCAGCTGGAATGTGACTCTGGAGGGTCCAAAGAATGTCCTCGCGAAATGTCACTCAATTCCAGCTGCAATTGGGCACATGCCAAACCAAAATCTTCGAAATTGCCTTTTCGGGAGAGTGAGAATGATCTTGATAAAATGGCCTGCAATTCGCTTGTGGCATCCAACATTCAGCCAGAATATGATTCCAGAGGACTTCTACAGAAGATCTCTACACTAATGCGGAGTAGGTAGGAAATCCTTCATTTATAAGACCCGCCCCGCCGTGTCCCGCTCAATTTTGAGCCCATCAACACCACCAACGACAAGATCCACCATCCACTTCAAAACCAGCTCCAGACACTTCCCATTGCTGTTCCGCTCAGCCCTCACCTTGTTTACCCAGACCGAGTGCTCCTCCTTTTTGATAGACTTCACCATCTCCTTCATCTGGCTCTCCAAAATTGCTCGCTGGGTACAATCAGTGTTCCGGAAAACATTGGGCTCCCCAATCACAATGGCCTTGCCGGGACCATTGTGGTCGGGATGATGAACAAGAAATATAAGGTTGGCGTGATGATCGTGAGCAGCCCAGTCATTCATCAACATGGTGACCGGTTTTTCCGTCCAACCAAGCACAAGCCCCAATGTGATCACGGCATCACGGCGAGGGTGCTTGGTAAATTGGGTCATGGTGGAGAAAGGTTTAAATGGGATAGCTTTCATCTTCTTGTTGTTGGTTGTGAAGAAGATAGGCTTAGGGAAAACCTATGCTAACAGGTGTCAGCTGAGATTCTGGATAATATGATTATATGATCCAACATACCGTGATACGACCATTTGGATTTGCAGTAGCAGCTTTAGCCAGCTTCATAAGAAAAGGAATAGATTTTATTCCTTTCCAGTCTGTCTTGGGAATCTCGGCCAGGATTTCCGAAGTATTGAATGGTGCAGCAATAGAGAGAACTGCTGCTATTGAAATAGCTAGTTCGGCTTTCTGATCAGGAGAGGCTGCTGCACCAATCCGGAATGAGGCCCAGTCTGCTTTGCTCAACCGGTGCTTTGCTGCTTTCGCTACAAGTGCCCACATCAGATCCATATCCACACCATCGTCCACGCCATCGTTGTCGAAGTAACAGATAGTCCTGTGGTGGACTGAGGTCGAGGGAAGGTCATGCTTGACTTCGCTGCAAAGCTGTAATAGACAGGAGACTAAATAGAATATAACTTGGACTCAGCTCGTTGGACTCTTGCCTATACTCAAGGCGCTCGGTAACTCGCTCAGAATCAACCCAAGAAGTCCTAACTCGAAGAATCTTGGGGTAGATGAAGGTAGAAGCCAGAAAAGAAAGTCCCTGTTTCATGTACATTTCGATCTTAAATACTCGATCGGGGTGGTCGTCACGTGTGCTCTCGCGTCACCAGAGCCCTGCGCAACCATCCAATACAAATATGAAATATAATATAAGGTCCATGAGCATAGAGAGCTCGATATAAAACTATACCATCTGTTAACACGATTCCAATGAGACACCAACCGGGACAAGCGCAAAGACGAATAGAGAGACGATGTTGCCGCCTCAACATCTGTCCAGAGGATGACCAGGCCTCGGACGCGTCGATCTCCAGCGCATGCCGAGAGGGTAGAGACAGCAAAGCCACGCTTCACAGAAGCTGGCGAGGAATGGAAGGGAGGAAAAGGAAAAATAAGAGACAAGTTTTATAACGTACTAGAAAGATGAGAGAGTCCACATTATTCACCCAAACCCTCTAATCCATCGAACGGCGGGTAAGAACGAAGCGCAATGAGAACCAACGCGGTCAGGTGACCACTTGATGCGTGGTTGAAAGTCGTAGATGTCGGGATCCATCGTGTATGAGGCAGGAATGTGTCTCGAGTCGGTGCCAATGGGGTACCTGTGCGATAGGGAAATTATGGTGGAACAGAAGGTGAGTAGAATATAATTGGCTGTTAACGCCCGATGAGGAACTCGTGGGTATCACGGATAACCGCATAAGCGACGTGCGAGCCGGAAGGCACTTCCACATCGTCATCGAGATCTGCAAGTTGTTGGAGCAAATTGGTAACCTCCTGGTGGTCCTCAGGTGACAGATGCTTTTTGCCGGCCTTGCTGAGCAACCTGTCAATATCCCTGTCCAAATCAGTCTTTTTGTACTTGGGCATGTGGATGACGGAGGCACAAACAGGCCGTAAAAATGCCACGTCGTTGATGCCAACTATTGATCTGATGTCGGGACAAGCCCACGCTATTAGCCGAGCTTGCATTAACCGTTCTTTAACGATTACCTTCGCAATTCTTTGTATCTCTTTGCTCTCATCCCTATCTATTCTATCCCCTTTCCTCCTGCTCTCTCGTCGCCCTCCATCCTCGACGCCCAACGGCTTCTGCGCAGTTCAATTCCACACTCAGATACCCCATGCGGCTGAACAGCTGACCTGCGCGAAATGTCTTCTTGACAGGCTGTATTTGATCGCAGTTGCATTTGCCTACGGCGCAGCCCAATCCGATTTTTATTAAGCCGAGAGGCCACTAGTCTCTCTAGACAGACACTATATATTACCTTAACTTACCTTAACTCGTACCTCGTTGATATATAAGAGGCCACGTAGTCCCGGAAGATTCTCAAGACATAAAGGCCCCATTTACCTTCTTTCGGACTGGCAATCTTTCTCCCAGTTCTCTCCCGGCATAAAACATGCATAATTATTATCCTGAGTCTTATCCTGGACGATTCTTCTGGAACATGTGATATCTTGGGTCTTCAAAACTCGCCGTTGCTCAAGGATCCTGGCTACTCTGGGTTGTATCAAACTTCTCTGCTCGGTTGGCTCTCACTGGGATTGTGACGACGACTTTTGTGCCAAACCAGTCGTCTAAAGCTGCTCCATTCGTCGGAGTTGCCTGCGGTGACCATCATTTCCCGCTCGCAAATATTTCTGGCTCTTCTGATCCATCCCCTCGGAATAACGGTAACTCACGAAGCAATGCTTCGAATATCCAATGGAAATTGCTCTTCTCCCGCTGCCGTCTTGGTTTAGTGCTTCATTTATATCGTTTTCGCGCCGTGAGTGTACTAAACGGCCTGCCGTGATCGGTGCAAACCATTCTACCACAGTGCTTCAAGGGCGGGAAGCAAATGTCACTCTCTTGAAGTACGCAGACTAAAGTACGTGTAGGTTTATTGTTGGCTCGCAATAAGTGATTCGTGTTCTATTCCGATATTCAATTCATGATTGTCTGAATTCAATGACCATAAACGTTCGACTGTTATGAAGTATGTCTATCATGCTTTGTTACGACACTCAGATTCCGGAGCGAAGCGGAGGCGGGTCTTGTCTTGGCTATCCATCATTTTCGTTTCGTAGACATTGATCTGATGTCCGGACCGCTGGCTTAAACCCACGCCCTGTGACTGTCAAATTAACCGATGTTGCATCGGCTATCTGGAGCCATCAACGGCTCTGCCCTGCCGCTCTATATATATCCGTTTTCGTTTTCGTTTCTGGTATATACTCTGAATGTAGGTAGGTAGATCGGCAAACCCACGGCCTCCCATTACGGTACAAAAAGCACCTGCCCCTGCTTCTGCCTCCACCATTTGGACCTTAAGGCTCCAACCATTTCCGTTTAAAAACGTTTATAAACGGTTTTAACCGTTTTCGTTTCCGTTTAATTTGCCCAGGGGTCTAAACAGTTTACAAACAGTTTATACACGGTTTAAACGGTTCAAGAAAATAAACACACTCGCAGTGCACTTACCAGCCGAATTGAGGAGAAAACTTACAGTCAAAAATGGCACTGAGGTGTTTTACAGTGCTTCTAGCTGATACATAGTTAGATTTATGTTGGGCCGACCATGGCTCGCTCAACGGGCGGATCATGTTCCAAACAGGGTAATTGATCTTCTGATCGCGCTCAAGGCGCGTTGATGCAGATTAGTACCACCGCATTGTGACCTGAAGTCTTGTCCCATGCCCTCACTGTGCAAAGGAAATCCAACTATTTCCCCACAAGTGCAAAAATGATTTAATTGTCTGAGACCACCTAAGTATGTCGAAGCCGAACTGTTCAGATGGTCAGTTGAACAAAGTTGAACCACTTGCCGGTTGCTGCTTAGCACGTTCAACTTGGATGTGCTGGGCTGTAAGGATCTATAACATGGTGATTTGATCCGAGATAAGATGGCGCAAGCAAAAATTCATACCCGTTACTCCAAGATAAGGTCTTTTTGTGAGCTCTAGGAAAATACCGTTTATAAACAGTTTTAAACAGTTTAGATACCGTTTCCGTTTAATTTACCTGGCGTGGTACACGAAAACTAAATGGTTGGAGCCTTACATTTGGTACCCCCGCCATCGACAATCCTCCGCGCTGCCTCGCTCTATGCCGCCTACCATGTCATCCACCTGTCCGTCTGCACCATTTAATTTCCTTCACAGCCCTAGGTACATACGACACCCCCCTGGTCGTATGTACCCTATTCCTAGGGCCATGCTAAACATCTTCGTAGGCATTATCGGCGGTTCCGAAGGAGACATGAAAATGACATGCCTCCTCCCACCCCTTCCCCGCCAAGGTGGTACGGCAAATTACGCCTCAGGACCCTCATATATCATCGTATATCGACCTCCTGGCTTCCTGTTATCCTTAGTTTGCCCGTTGACTTTGAAAAATCAGGAATCTAGGAATTCAGGATTAGCAAGTCCGAGTCAAGTCCGAGTTTTCAACATAGGGGTGCTGTTTGAAGCGCGGATCGCGTGGCTTATTGGCTTCACATTTCCTCTGCCTTTCTTGGCTTTCGACTTTGGCGTTTTGGCGTCGCCTTTATCTCGGTCTCGATATCACGCTAAAAATCGACGGAATACACTCTTGGCGACCTCGGTGACTCGGTGTTGATTCCGAACGACTAGTTAGTGGTGCGTTTTTATGATAGACGGCGTATGTATTGATTCCTAATTTTCCTTCCTCCTTTGCAGCTATATACTATAACTGCGACACATCCGTGCGCACATTCGATGGTAAATGCAGACTCATGGACAACAATAACGACACGCTTCCGGGATAGCGCTTCTCTATTGGTGCCATGCGCCGTGTACGCGGATTGCGGCGGGGAGCGTGCTGGAGGAGTGGAGGTGGGTGTTTGCGCCGGGGAGTCCTCTTGGTCCGTCCCATTTTCCGTTTTCTATTTTTGTTTCGTGCTTTATTTCTTTCTTCCGGCTCCTTGGCGGGAGCAGGTCGGCGTCGTGTCGACGCCCGTCTTCCTTCAAGGGTCAAGACTGGTACGACGTCGCCTCCTTATTTCTTTCTCCAGACGTCGTCCTTATTATCTCGGGTACTTGCCCTCGAGTCGGCGGAGGTTGCCGTGGGGAGATTC
Organism: Mycena albidolilacea; assembly: GCA_029282495.1. NCBI lineage: Eukaryota > Fungi > Basidiomycota > Agaricomycetes > Agaricales > Mycenaceae > Mycena > Mycena albidolilacea. The sequence goes on along the minus strand of JARIHO010000146.1, from coordinate 50,342 downwards.
TAGTCTCGGCCACCGCCGTTAGTGTCTCACCCCTTCCAGAGTATCGGTGAGGCGGGTGTGTGTTGTGGATGGGTCGCTGAGGCGCGGAGCCCAGGTGTAACGCTGAACTGTGCAGGATTCATTGAATGTGTTTGCTTTCATCCCAGATATCTGTGTGCGTGAAGGTGCTGGCCAACACGGCGCGCACAAATTCGCTACTCTCATGCACGGGTAAGCGTCGATTCAAGTGACACGGAAGCCGCAAGAGGAAGTACTGATTGGGTTCTCAGTAGCGATCGGCACCCCAATCGTTCGAAGGCGTTGACTCGTGCTGAAACGTCAAGACCCTTTATGTAAACTAGTTTGGATGCGATAAAGAAGACACAACACGTCTTGGCGCGTGGTGCGCATCGGCCCCTGTTCAGTTTCAGTTCAACGGAAGGGGATGAAATCCTGAACCCGTGAAATATGGTCTTAGCCCCGCAAACAACCGCCCTACAAATCCGATTGCAAATTAGGAGCACGATGGTAAAGAATTATCGGATTCAAAGCAGAACAACCCTCCATAACGCTGGTCGGTGTTCAGCGGCAGGGATGTTGATAGAGTACGGGTTTTTCTTCTCTTTTTTCTTTGGGAGCGCATGTTGCCCTGCTTTGAACAGGATTTGATTGAGCTCCGTCTCTGCAGGTTTTCAACGCGGAAGCGTCGGCATTCCTGTCCTTTCGAAGACGTGAGTCGACCGGGACTTTTTGTTTTCCTTCAGGGAGGTCTCCCAGAAAAGCGACGCCAGAAACCAAGGTTGACGTCGAACTTGGGGAGAAAATTGAGGATTCCCATCTAGCTTAATGGCCGGAAGCCTGCCGATGGAGACGAGGGGGACCGGCTGAAAGGGCATAACACCAAGTCTTTGAGGATCGCAGATTTAAAACCGGATCCTCAGAATTCGAATCCCTGTTATTGAATGGGCGTGGAAAAATACTGCAAATAATTGAACAGTCCTGAGTCCTTCAATTTCGATGTAACGTGGGCGAACGGTACGAGCCCAAGAAACCGCAGGCAATGGAACTAAGGAACTACAACAAGCAAACAAGAAGTCTTCTTCGCCCAGTCACTTTGTCTGAGTTTGAGGCGGGAAGTCCCTCGAAGGACGTGGAGCTTTGCAAGCCGGTTTCTTGCTTGCGTTGGTTTTTGGAACTAAGGAAGTCTCGTGAATCTATTCATATCTGACATTTTTCCCCCGCACAATCAATATGTACGTTTAAGTCGCCCGCTCATATTTCTCCGGTTATGCGTGCGCGTACCCAGCCACATTGCACCCCCAATACGGCCTCTTGCATCGCTCTATCGCCCAACGTGTCCAGTAAACTTTTGCCTATATCGCTGCTCGCCGACCACGCAGTATGAGCCATCATGGTATTTGGTTTCGTGATCTACAGTAATTAATCAGCAGAAAGTTATTGAGAGAAGGCAAGTATAGGATGACCTTCAACGAACGAGACCCGCCGGGTCTAATGGTCTCACAGATGACACCCCAGGAAGCGGTGCAGGCGACTTTGTGCTCCAGGTGGGTCAGGACGGTTTTGGGTAGAGTGAACAACTTCGTGCTCTGTTTTCCCAGCAAAAAAGATCTGAGATCAGTGCACACTGAACAGTCTGGATCCTTGCACCCGATTTTCTGGATGTCTGTTTCGGATGCGACTTCTGGAGGCTTGTCCGCCATGACCTGCTCAGCGAAGGTCTGAACAATGGTGGCGGCAAAGGATCGGTACGGTTCGACGGCAAAACTCCGGCTCTGGGCCAAAAGATGTTGCTTCAAGAGCGGCAAAAAGGGGGTAAGAGAATCGGAAACATATTTCTCCAAAGTGGATCCGGCGGGAGGTTGAAGAAGGTGCGATAGAAGATAATGATGTTGAACCTTCGCGCCGACTTCAGAACAGAACTTGAGCAGATCCAGCATTTGGTTGCAGGCCGGACCGCCGCTGTACCAATCTGAGCGGAAAGAGGTTCCCAGGGAGGGTGAGAACTTATCAATGGCTGCACGGACGAGTGTGGCCAACATATCGTCGTTGGCGCTGACTTCGCTTTCCGCCGCCCTGGGAAACTCTGTTGCAACAGAGCGCGCCAAGGCTTGTAGCGTTCTCGAGTCGCAACCGCTCAAGATTTCCTTAGTCAATCTAAGAATTGGGTCAGGAATACGCTGAAGTGCGATGATTGGACCATACTTTTCCCGCAAGGTCGAAGCCCCGCCAGCTTTCTTGGCGGCCATGGTCAGTGTTGACGCGTTGTATGTTAGGTTGCATGGGTCCACCGCAAGGGTGTGCCGTGCAGAGAAGCTGAGACCTAGGACATCCAATTAAGCTATAAAACACCTCCGTGCTCCCTCGAGCTTGTACAAAGCCCGAATCAAGTCTAAATGAAGCTGCATCACCCAGATCCGACCCTTTAGGAAGTGTTCTGTCATCAAGTTGGCACTGCTTGGCAGCGGCAACTAGCAAATCATCGCTATTTTTGACCAAAGACATGGCTCATTCTGAGGTGACACTATTAATCAAGCTACGGAGGGTCAGCCGGGCAAGAGGCGTCGCAGAGGGTGAGGAGACGGTATCGCGTACATTGCTATTGGAAATGTTGTGCCGATATCATCGAACCGTTTCCGGACATTCAAGTCGTCCAGAGCACAAGAGAACCCTTGAAGTCGACTTGGTACTAGTGATTTTGAGTTGCCGGAATAGTGTTATGGCTGAAAATGAGTGTTGAAGAGTCCCGTTCGTGCCGAACTAAGAAGCGGATCAAAAATTACCTTATTTGGACGTCACGTGGTAGGGTGGTTCAGAGCAAGAGGTTGCTAATAAAAAAAACGGCCCTAGGTATTTTTTTTTCGTTTCAGAATCCCCTTGGTCCACCGCCATACCCTTGGACGTTGTCCATGTGCGAGCGAGCATTGCATCGACTGCGTCAACAAAAAACGGACGGAATGTGGGCTCGATCCCGGGAACTGTCTCCATATACTGAACCAAATCAGCACAGATACCCGTGTAGTACTGCCAAGGTGGGTATATCCGCACAAAATCCCCACGCTGGATAGCGTCTCGCATCTTTGCGAAAATGAGGACACAACAAGCGACATTTTGAGTGTCGACGCAAAAGCGGATCATCCTCAGTATGGCCGGTGGATCCATAGTGTATGTACGGTGGCGGCCATCCTTTGTGACCTTCTGAGGAAAGGCAGGGGTGCTCTGGATCAACCCAGTGACACACTCTGTGATCAACCCTTGGACGATGTCGATATCTCGTGAGGGCATAGCCCGAGTGGTCACCAGATGTTTATGCAAGCACTTCAAGAACACCCTCCAGACTGTCACGGGTGCGTTCTGGGCACGAACTTGTGAAACGACGCTATGGGTTTAGATCAGAATCCGTTGATATCAGCGTGATCGGCTCACACGTCTAGCAGGAATTCGCCACCGCGAGAGAGGGAACGGTTGACGATTGCGGGTAGTTCAGCGGCGTCAACTTTCCGAAGAGAGCGAAGGATTATTTCCTCCTGCGTGGTGCACCACACCATAAGGCTTGAATCATTTTCATCGGCAGCCATTTGGGTTAGGCGACTTAGAAGCACCTCTCGCCGCGCATTCGACTGGTCGTTATTTACGGCATCAGTATAGCTATTCGGCCACCTGTTTCAGTCTTCAGGCGGGGAAAAGTAAGCGCTATAACTCACAATTGTCTCATCGCATCCCACCCGAATGTCTTGTAGGTGGACACAAAGTCGTCGTCGCCCAGAAGTAGGATGTTTTTCTTGACTTGGCCTGCGTTCAAAGTACGCAACAATATATCCAAATCGTTCCACTGGCGAGCCAATGCGATTAGGACATGGACAGCGCGCTTGAGCCTTGTATCCTGTGGACGGGTTCTGCAACATTCGATCAAATTGTCGGCGAGGAGCTTATCCCGTGCCCTAGGTGTTGGGCCACTAGATCGTTCAAGGGTGGCGCATGCAAAGTCGTAGACATCCCCGATCTTGACGGTGGCGTCTATCTTTCCGTGCTTGGGCAGCAGGAGCAGGATCGTACGTTTATAAACTGTAAGTTCGCTTTTCGTCACAGTGATCCATGAGCCGAAGGCGACAAAACTCACTCTTGGTGCGCGATGCCTCCTGCTCGCGAAAATGAATCAGAGTCATGGAAAAAATATGCGTCGAAAAGACCGACCGTTCGCTCCTCCCGTTCAAAAATCTCATCGTCAGGATCATACTCGGTGGCAGACCCTTTCAAGAGGTCTTCTGGTTTGATATCTAGGTCCACGTCGACTGGAATCCCACCCAAATTCACGATTCGGCGAAGTTCCACGGCCTCGTAGGGTTCGCCGTAGTCTTCGAAGTCCCTCTCGTCATAGTAATTTTCGTCCTCGTCATACCTCTCATACTCATCGTCTTCGTCTCCGTTTATGCAAGCGGATCCGGTGACTATAAAGTCGATGTGGGCAAGCAAGATACGGAACCCAAGCTGACGGGCGAGAGGGCGGAGGTGGGCCGCAATGACCGCGTCGCTACCAGTAAGGGACTCTGCAGAGAAGGTGGGAATCTTGAAATACTGGTGCTTCAGTAAACAAAGGAGAAATTGTGGTGCGGCGTCGGCATGATCCTTCCAGGAGCACAGGATGTTATGTAGGTCCCGATGCACGTCATTCATCTGTGGGAGTCCAAGGCGATCTTCACCTGGTTTTGGGTGATGGATCACCTCGTATACGAGGGCCAACCGATATCCAGAGACGAGGCTGGATTGGGTGTGGTTTACGCCCCAGTACGCCGCGACAATTGACGTCCGGCGGCCGCTTTCCTGTGCAAGATCCCATGTTTTTACCCGACCAGCGTGCTGCAACTGAGATTTTCCGCCCTCATGTCGACTGGGCAGGATGACCATGAGGTGCCCAACGCTAGTATTGGCAGAGACCTCGATCCTAAACGATGTTGGGTGCAGTCTGGTTAAGGAGGAAGGATGTCTTACGCGGTATCATACGGGACTCTGAGGAGCGAGATTAACTTGCCGCGAGATCATGATAAGTGGGAGAGAAGACACACCGTGAAGAACGTGAACCAGGTGCGTAAAGTACCAATCGCTTCAATGAAAATACAACGCTTTTGGTCTTGGACGCAGTGAGCGCAAGTACTGCGGCAGGTCCGGCGGTGTTCTGGATCCATTTGTCCCAAGTGGGATTATCGAAATGAATCTACGATCCGGTTGTTTTGTTTAACATCGAAATGAGAGAAGGGAGAATGCGCACCTTTTCTGAGGGGATCTCCCAAATCGCGGTGTCGTTGTCCCGATTGTGAACGGATTCGCAAGACATGAAGGCGCGGGCGTCCCTGTCGCTGAGCGGAAGACCGACCGTTCCTAGACTATCAAGCTCAAGACATGGATTTGGTGCGACATCCATCGTGTAATGGGCGGACACTGCAAATTCTCCGTCGAATGTGAAGCCTTCAGACACGGCGGCATAAAATTGAGCCTTCATGGAGGATATTCTGGGTAAATTTTATCGACGCGTCAGAGAACGCAACATACCTTGATCTCTGTGGAAGGAATATCAGTACGAGGTCCAGACTCGGCGTCAGTCGGTTGAAAGTCGAATCCCTCGGTATCATCATCGGATTCGAAGTCAGAAAGAGGATTCTCTGCTATTGCCAGTGGCATCGAGACGTCTTCCACTCGGGGAATATTCATGTCCACAATGCTAGCGATCACTGGAGGGCGTTGAATGAGACGGTTCAGTCTGTGCAGCGATTTGTGAGGCAGCGGAGAACCAACCCGAACGTTGTCGTTTGGTTTGGTGGCGAGAGCGAAAAGCAAAGGAGAGCTGTCACAGCACGTGCCCAATTACCGGATCGAAGCAATTTACCAGTGCGTAATTCTCTTTCCACTCCCCATATTACCCAACCAACAGACGCTGTTGCCTCACCACATTAATAGAAAACTCCTCGTCATCATTAACCCTCGGCGTAGTATGCGCTCTCCGGTGACTTCCTCCTTTTGGTAGAATGAAATACAAATGAAATGAGACTCGCTGAATTCAAAACCAAAAGACTCGCTGAATTCAAACCAACGCGAAGGTCAAAAATCGTGCAGCACGGCAGCACGTTTCCGGAGGGGATCGAGCCCTCGTCTTCCCGCGTCGATTCGAGTCTGAACCGCCTCAGGTAAACGGGATGATAACCGTTTATCTTCGAAGACTTGCTCTTGCTTACTCCTTTGTAGTTCGCGTTAGAAACCTTTCCGCATTGCGGTGCCTTGAGCCCGTTAATGCCTCCGCAGAAGCCCACGCGAAGTTCGAATGCCAGTGAGCAGCGGTGTCGCTTCTCTTGGCCCACGAATTCCCAATCTCCGAGTTCAAGTAACCGTTCAAATTCAAAAGTAATGCTAACAAACACCACCGCATTTTCCACCTGGCTCGCGAACAAATCCCCGCGGTCTTCAATTCTTGGTCCATTTCTGCTACAACGCGGCCCCCGCTATCCCTCCCGCTATCCTTACGCCCATCAAAAATGTCTGCCAAACCAATGACACTTGAGCAAAAAAACGGCGGAGAACTCTGGGGAGAATCAAGGAAAAATCGGGTGCGAAAAATTTAAGCTGTGGCACTACTTATCGCTCCTCCTTGACCTTTCTTTGTGTGGCATGACTAGAACGGCCCTCATTTAAAACCAACACAAGGCAAAAAATTGTTGAACGCCTTCACGTCTCCGGCGTCTCCGGAGGGACTCGAACCCTCGCCTTCCCGCCCTGAATTGCGGTCAGAATCATCAAGGTGAACGGGACGATCACCCGTGATCTTCGAAGACTTATCCACACCCTGTTCACGCGGCTCTTTCCTAAACACCCTCCAGAATTTTCAGGAACTACAACGCATTCCAATTTCAAGTTTCCTTTCAAAAGGAAAGCTGCCCGGCCCCAACGCATACATGAGTCAAGAGCGAGACAGAATTGCATTGCACACCTCGAGTCGTTGATACCGCACGCGGCGTTGAAGGTTAGACTTGCGGGGACAAAAAGGCGGCCTGAACCCAAGAACCCGGACTGGGTGATCATCAACTAAAATCTCACTCTTCAAAAAAATAACCTGCCACCCTCTGCGAAATTTGGTGCAAGCCTAACGACTCCACGCGGCAGCTCAGCAATTGGTATAAGGGCTCACCCCACAATTGCAACGTCGCCGCAGTGCGTCTACTGGTTTGAGGGACCGGTGGGCTCTCAAGCGGGAGATTTAATGATATTGCAATGGCTGAAGGAGGGAATATGAGCATTACCTGGGAATTGTGGCCTGATGCGCCGAACGAACACATACATGACAGTTTGATTTAACGCAGCACGCTCACATCGCCCCGATAGGAAGCTATGCTCACCATGCCTAGGAATAGGCTACATACGTACGACACCCCCCCCTGTCGTATGTAGCCTATTCCTAGTTTAGCAAGCAAACACGTACGACAGGCCCAGGAGCAGTACTCAGATTGATCGAACTTGTAGAAATACTCATTAAGCTTCCAGTGCGCATGAACGAGGCTCCCGTGCAGGGATAAGTCGATCTCGACCGGAAGGTTCGCGATGGTGTCTTTGAGTTCAGCCTGAAGCCCACGGAATACGGCGTGTGTCGTGGATAGCATCGGCTTCTTGGTTCTCGACATCTGTACAGTTGCATGGCGGAAAATCTTCAACCGTGATGCAACGAGTTCGATGGCCTTCCAGTCGTCGTCGTCCATGATGTAATTGCGAAGGGCTCCGCTGCCTCCAACTGCGCAGTCCTTGCGGACATACATGTTGACAGAGTCGCGGTATGATAGCGCGCGCCCTGATGAACATGGTGAAGATCCTCCTGAATATCAAAAGAACAAAACATACGGAGCATCTGGTGCGTCGAGGACCAGCGGGTCTTGACATCAAGGATGAGCATGATGGCCGCGGTAGACCGGTCGGGCTCAAGGGCTCGAACGACTGCCTCCCATTGCCGGCGACGCTGGGGGCTAGATCGGACATGACGAACGATTTTGCGCAACTAGAGATCTGTTAACAATGTAGATATCAGAGATGCGGCGAGCAAGCGCACCTTGAAGATCGCCTGCCCAACTCCAATGGTTCCCTCGGGGCAGTCCGCGTGCTCATTGTGGTCTCCATCGAGCTGGTCGGTGAGCTCGTCATCGCGAGATCGGTCGGTGGCCTCCGTTGCGGAGTCCTGGTATGCAGACATCGTTGCGGTGGCCTTGACTGCATCATCTTCGGTGAGAGCGCAGGAACATCAGAATGAGTATGCAAGAAATTCGCAAGAACGTACCTCAAGTGCAGCAAGATGAATTACAAGAGGCAGGCAGCGCATGCGACCGTTCTCCTCTGAGAACAAGACACCGCGAGCCTGGCATTTGACAGCAAAGTGCTCAACGAGCGTGTCATTATTGGTCGCGTTGTCCATAACAAACGACACGACCTGATTAGCATCAGCACCGAGTACGTTCTTCAGTTATAAACTCACCCGTGGCGCAATACCCAGCCGCTCCAGGCTGTCCCAGACAAGATTGGCCATGTTCTCGCCCGAGTGCTCACCGTGCATCTCGACGAAATCAACAAGGCACTCCTCTGTATTCAATGTCAGCCGCATTCGACCGGGGCGGATGTTCATGGCACCTATAATGAGCGGTTCAGCTCGCATTCAGAGAGAGAGAAAATTAAGAGCGCACCAAAGCTGCCGCTTGTTTTTCAAACATTTCGCGGATGTTGTTGTTCACGCTTTCGAGATCCGAGATGTATCGGTTCGCCCACCCTCCGAGACAAGTGTTTTTCCCCGTATGATGTCCAGCTCATCGGGCGTCGCTTCGCGTTTCTCGCGGTAGAGAACCTCAAATAGGCGGTAATACGCGGGGAACTTGCGCATAATATGACCCTTAAGACCTGGATATTTGTGTGTGTCAGCACTTAACGCGACGTGGAATGCTTCACTTCTCGCAACGTCTGGCGCTTCCCCAGCCAGCAGCGGTGGTAAGTCGTGCCTTCCTCCTTCTGGCCGTCGGCATCTGTCTCAACATTTTCATAGAAAAGGTAGATAGGGTTGCGACGGCCACTCTGAAGATAATATGAAAAGGAACTATAAAAACAGATGGGAGGGACATACACATTTATCTTTCTTCGTTTCAGCGGACCGCGTCTGGGAAGAGGTCGCAGTGGGGATGGGAAGTTCATCATCATCCTGGCTGGCTGGCAATTAAAATTGGAGTGTTAAGCTGATAGAACTGACTGCTGCGGGTGCCTGTTTGCGCTGACGCTTCTTACGCGGCTTCCGAGTCGCCGGTGCCTTTACCTTTCCTGCCCCCTTCGCAGCCTTCCGGCTCCGACTGGAAATGTTGGTCATCGAGGGAAGCGAGTCGGCGACCTCAGCAACAGTGAGTTAAAGGAAGCTCGGAGTTTTGAGCATACTTACCTCGCCATTGGAAAGCTGCGCGCCCTCGTCGCTGTCTGACTCTGATCCAGACCGACCACTAGCCTCGTCTCCCGAGAAATCCTCGTCAGATGCGTCAGTGATGTCGATCGGGTGTTCCGCGAGCCCTTGTGTTTGCGGTGCTGACGATCTGAATTGCGGGGTTTTCCGTCCGCGTCGAGCCGTTCCTCCGCAATAAGTTGTTCGTAGACCTTGGTATTACGCTCCCGAGTAGATGTTCGCGTTCCCGAGGGACCAGCCACTGGCAGTGCGTTCCCAGCAGCGGAAGCCGATGCCGAGGCCGATCCGCTGTCTGTGTACACATTCAGGTCAATCGGGGTTCAAAAAGATAACGCGGGCAAGTTGAGCGCACCGATAGTATCGTTCCACGCAAGAGATGTCAATCGGCGACCAGAAATTGCGAAGTAATAAGGGCGCTGCCAGGGCGCCCAATTTGACAGCGCGCCGCGAGCCTGGAGTGCACGATGGACATCCTCAATCGACATATCTGGAGTTACAGCTGCACCGTTTGGTCAGCGTCAATATCATGACAATAAGGATCTGCTTACTTAGTGCTAATGTTCTTGCGTTGAAACCAGACACAAAGATGGTTTGAGGATGCCGCTCCATGAGGGTCTTCCACTGACGTCGGCGCCGCCAGGTTATCTGGGTCCAGCTCCATCGACGTTTGCGGGGCGGTGCCCACAGGCTGATGATGCGGTGATAGCGAAAAAACACAGGGAAGAGGAGCCATCCTACAAGGAGTCAGGGATGCGCCGGGTCACAGTGCGAAATTAATACCATAAAGGAGCGCGAGGAAGCCAGCAGCAAAAATAAAATAGACGGTCACACATCCAAGCTCGAATGGAGTCCCGGCGGTAGCAAAGGACAACGGCAAGCCACAGAGATTAATCCAGAACAGGGGAACGAGAGCCGGACCAAGAAAGAGCAGGATATTGAGGAAAAGACGCTACCGAGGACGGCGACGAATAAAATATCGACCCGCGGGCTATGACTACACGTTAGAATTTGTCAAAAAATTGCAGAAGAACGCACTTGGTGGTCCAGTTTGCTGGACGCGTGAAGACGGTCGCATTGGGGCTTGGTAATGATTATGTATTGAATGAGATTCTGGGTTTTCCAATATATTGCGAAGGTGCTCTGTGCTTTTATACTCAGCCAGAAGGATGATATCATTGCCCAGAGAAAAAATGTGTATATTCCAGGGCAAGTGCGCGATAGTAAGCGAAGCGTCAGTTCATGCTACAGTGGAGCCCGATGATTTTTGAGGCGAGACTTTTCACCTGTCAAGGCCACCCGAGACGCACAAGTGTACATGTAAGGCGCTTTTGAAGGAGGCTGAAGGTATGTAGCAAGTGGTCTCTTTAGCGATTATCTCTATCTCTCTCCTGCGCCTGTTACCATCAGCTGCTGTCGCAACCTTTCAGCAAGCTTTGTCTTTAACATAACGTCTTCCGGCGAATATCCACTCGCATCGGGCGCGAACCAGAGTTCGAATCGGCGCAAATTTCGACTTTTGAGACCCAGCACGTTCCGACCCCAGGAGGTGTCGAGGACAGCCTCAAAGGGGTCGGGATTCGAGCCGGACTCTCTTCCTGTGTTGAACTTCGGATCTATCGCGAACTTAGCGAACTTGAACCCCATGCGCCGAAGGTTCATCCGGTGGAGGATGGCGAACACGTCCGTCCAGCGACAGCCCTGAAACATATTGTCTGGGTGGAATATGTAGACGTTGCAGATGTCCGGGAGACAATGGTATCCCAGCGCGCAGCGCACAACTTCCTCAAGTTGGTTGGCCCAGATGTGGAAGGTGTTGTGCCCATGTAGGATTGAGAGCGCTTCAGAGTAGATTTGGCGGCATGTGAAAAGGAACGCGGTGGGTATGCCTTCTGGAGGGACGTCTTGTGTGGGACTGTGTGCGAGATCGTCAGGGGCGGGGTAGAATTGGGATCGTATGATAGAGAATTCTCTGTGCGGGGAGGAGATGATTCGGATGGTGATTAGGCGTCCGGCTAGTGTGTGCCAGTAGATGCGTTCCCGTAGCTCAAGGGGGAGTTTGCGGAGGAGATAGCAGCGTTGGGGCTGGGGAGCCCTGGGGAGGTCCCGGATGTCGATGCGGGTTGCTGGGCGGGATGTGAGGTGGGATGTGACTTTGGGGTCATTTTCCACGCGTTTGAGGGGGAGGAAGGGAGAACAAAGGAGAAGGAAGGCATTTTTAACAGAGGCCCCGATGGCCGTTGAGGGCATTGGACTGCTTCGCACTGGGAAGACTTCCATTAGATACGCATCGTGCAAGAGGATAGAAGTTTACGCGTTTTCGTTTGACTGTCCTCGAGTTCCGTCTTTCACGTAGGAGAGTGGGTGGGCTCAAAGAAGATGCAGGCTGTGACACCGCCTCGGCCCTCGGTTGACTCACTGAGTCAGGGTGAATACAAGTATCCCCATTTAACCTAGGGCCGTTGAGTAAAAGCACGGAAGCACACGTGTGTGGGAAATACAAGCTTGACCATGCGGTTGCCGTGGTCACTATGCAGATCGTCCGTGAATTTGCTATTTGTTCATATGGTTCACCACCAGTTGTTTCACCCATTTGATATTCCTTATCTCGACGCGTCGAATTTCGAAATGCGCCCCATGGCGACAGTACCACATATTCTTCCTCTGCACGTTTAACGCGTCAACACTGGTCCACAATTCCTTGCAAACGTTGTAAATACCTCCCCCATTCTTCTTAACATCATCCTCACTCCTGTTGTCCGGTCATCAGATCTTTTCTCGCCGATGAGGAGCTGGTGGCGCCTGCACTTAATCTCGCATTCGATGTTTTGTCATCACATTTCACCTTGGTACTTGAGTTTCATCGCCTGGCTACACCGCTCATCTGTATTCTCCGTCGCGCGGCTGCAGAAATTATCTTTGTGATGTTTCCTGTATCACACCGCGAATACTTCTACATCTGTGTGATTTCTCTACCTGATACGCCCAGAACCGTTCGGTCTCAAGTTGGGGCCAACCACCGAGTACACTGGGTATCTCGAACATGCACAGCTCAATGGATTCCTCACCAGGAGTGACAAGAAGGGTGGGACTGGGACTTGTCCAATCCCATTCTGATTGCAATGAGTCCCATTTTGTCCGCTTGTCAGTGGGACTCGTGAGATCACAGTGGGACTCGGAAGAAGTGGAACACGCAGCCGACGCACACCCGAATGATCATATGATTGACAATTTGATTGATCTATCGGCAGCCACAAAACGTACAAAAAAAAAATTAGGTGTCTGAGGGATCAAAGTTCGGTCAAGACTTTCGAGGGTCCTGTACTATCGTACTTCGGAACGTCTAACGCTTCCATTCTCTAGTTGAAGCACCAGATAATCGGTCCCATGCAGTTCGGTTCAAGTCCGGACGTCACAAATTTTCTTTGAAACTAAGGGGCTTATCCATGCACTAAAAACCATTCTGATATGATCTGTGATGATCTCTTGAGCAATGTACAGTACTTCGCATGTTCCCGCCCACGCATGATTCTGTGAAATGGCGTTGTACGGGGCACGCCGATTCCAACTTAAAGGAACTTCTTAGGCTTATTTGTCCCTGCCCCCAAGACTTTAGGGTCCATTGTGCGCACCCACTCTCAATGCGTAACTGCATTTGTGTTCGGCGGGCATCCCGGTCGCCTCGGGGTTCTGTGTTTGTCTTGTCTTCTTCTCATTTGCGGTGGTAAGACCTCTTGACCCTTTGGAAGATCATAAATTCGCTTTCTTCGTCAACCATCTTTTACTTCACATCAAAATCCCGCCCATGATATAGATGCGCTGCGTCCACCGACTCATTGAAACCGTCTATATGTCCACGTATTTAGATATGTATCGGTCTGATTTTCATATGGCTAAATGGAACCGATGGAGGGAGGATGGCCTGCGCATTGGGCTTGAGCTTATCTCTACATCTATTCTGAGCCCGCAGTTCGGCCCTCTTCTGGAACACATCGCGATCCGACCCTCTGCGCACGTTCCCGTCCATCACTTCGCCTTCAAGCTCAAATAATTGGCCACCCGGCTTTTCACCAAGTCAGAAGGCGCATGTACATAAAAGGGACGAGGATGCTGGCTGCCAGCAGCCGCTTGAGGTTATTGTGAATAAATAGTGATTATACTGGCAAGTCAACATCATACTTGACCCTTCTCAACATCTACTCGTTCGGGTGACTCTGACTCATTATACGACCTGGAGCGCGAGGGATTTGCCGTCGCCGTAGACTCCGAGCCAAATATAAGAGCAGAGACCTTGGAAGACTTGTCCATAGTACTCTTGTTCGATTCAAACTGTCTGAGACCCACGCTGGCAATGATACCGCAGAATACCAGACCCTGGGCAAAGCGGGATTAGTCGCGCGTCGTGCTTTCGGGAATGCTAGAACCTACGATAATTTGCATGAGCTAGAACATTTGGGCGATTAGATCTGCGAGATTCTACTGTTACAAAAAAGAGTACTTACCATATCTTGGACGATCTTATAGGCACCGGAGTTGCTTAAAAATAATGCCAGGAGGGTCACGACAAACACGGCGTACACCATGCCTGACTCCACGATGACTACCGCTACGGGGAAAAGCGAACTCGCATTGAAGGTCTTTGCCTTGCGATTGACGACCCAGATCCGATATGCGATCAGGGCTGGAGTGTAAATGTAAGTATTTTGCAACCGCAGAAAACGAAAGAATGCTCGGACCCACACGTACATGTACAGCCGACATTCACTACGAATGTCAGGACGTAGAAAGAGAGGGGCCAGTCGTGCAATGAGGCAGAAAAAATGGACTGTGTGGGTTTCCGTAGGACTCCACTGGTGATGGCGCCAATGCCAGTCGCAATACTGGCGAAGAAGCAGAGAACGAATGGCAGGCATATCAATTTGTTGTCACCCCAGACTTTATACAGACGATATATCTGGCACAGAAAATGAGGCGGGTGCATATCTTGGCAAGGAGTGTAAAAATTACGATGAAGCCGTCGGCGAGAGTTGTCTGCAGGTAATAGAGGACGGTCTTGAGAATGGCGGCAGGGGTGTTGGTCCCGGTCGAGAGAAGCCAAGCGAAGGCGCCTTTGGGGAAGTAGACGAAACCTTCCATGGCGGAGTACGCGTCGATTCCCAAATGCTGGGTGGTAGCGACTGTTGGTTGTTGATCTGATATGAGGATTGAAAACCACGCACCATTGACGCAATAATGAACATGGAGGAAGAGACGGCTAACACGGGGATTTTGACGTTTGCCAACGCAGTGCGGACGCCGGTGCGCTTGCGGCATAGAACGAAGGTTGATATGGCGAACATGAACACAAACAGGCCTGGTGGCCGTCTCGATGAGTTCGTTCTTACTTCAAATGAGAATCTCCTACCATAAAACATAGACTCGAGGATGATAGAAAGAAATGCGGACGCTGCGTAGCTGAGACCGGTGCCCCCTAATGGGACCGTCATGGGAATTGGAAAGTGCAACAGGTCTGGCAGTTACTGCATGACCTTTTTCTACTCCGCAGACATTACGTTGAAATCAGACTCTGTGATCGGAGATGGAGTGGCCCGATGAGACATTGAACGACTCGCCTACTGATTTTGTCGTTCAAGTGCGCTTCGGGGTAATAGGACAAGGAAGAAAGATCCCCCCGAAACGATGATAACAGTGGCGAGTTCCCTCCCTTGTAGTGGCCGAACTTTGGGCATTTTGCCTCTGAGAAAGGGGCAAGCTTATACCAAGTCTTATCCGGCGTCAGGCCGTTGCGCTTTTGGATGTGTATCACAATTAAATTGACTGATACATATCTACAGGTGATAGTGATAGCGAGGGATATATTATAGTCAGCAGGCTCTAAGCTAATCTATGTTCCTAAATTTACGCACAAGCCTCTCGTGGCTTCACCTTGGACCCTAACTTTCCTACTCGACGAGTTCGCATTCGAGATCCACTGTGGCTCGCAGCATCGTGTGGGACTAGTGGGAGGAAGGTGACGCGATGAAATGCACACGGCGCGAAGACGCATGGGCAACGTTTCAAGATCAATTACTGGAGAATACAGCGGAATAGAAACAATTCAAGAAAAATAAGCACACACCAGATTGATGGAGAGGACCAGACGTCACAAGCGGCGTCTGGCAACGTCAGCCTTTGGGCATTTTAATTATCATTCGATTGGTCTTGAATGCACTTTTCCTCTTGAATCCAAAAAATCTGAAAAAGTTTAGCATGTCAAAATGGATAAAAGTGAGCCCGCACCCCGTAGGGGTTTTTTTTTAATTCTCACTTGTGGAAAATCGGGCCTGGCTTGATCACATGTCATTTGCGGTCTTTTGAGGCCGAAACAAGTCAGCTCAAGTGAAATCAAGTGCGATCAAATTTTTGGCACAAAATCTGATAAAGAACGAAGAGTAGCAATAGCTCTCGGATGCACTCGAACTCGGCTCGAGTGAACGGTGTCTTTTGCAGCGATGATCGGCCTGCTGCACCGAAAATACTCCAGTTGGAAGCCTACTGCGACACAAATGCGGTGAATCCCAAGGTGATCCGGACCCGGCCGTGGGCGCAGGCAGACAGCGACAATCAGACGTGTCGCGTGAGATTCGGGAGGCGTGTGCTGATAACTCGGTGATCAAGGCTTAGCATGTCCGTACATGTACATTGTACTTACACAGATGAACACCGACGCGATTGTTTTTGAAAGGTATCTGTTGGGACAGAAGAGGCGGTGTTGGGTGGTGCTGTGCATTGACTGGGATGGATTACGCAGCAATGAGGGAGGAACGGGGCAATGCAAGCATGTCTGATGTACTGGGTTTAGCGGGACTAACGGCTTCGAGAGCGAGGCCAGGTAGAGGGCCTCGATCAAGACTGCAAGATTAACGAGAAGTTAGGGTTCATTTTGGATTCATTTGAGAGTACGCCACGTGCGGCCTGGGCCAGTCGGCCGTGGGCTTGTTCTCTGGGGTGCTTGCATGTGAAGCCTCCTTAGGTACGACGTCGCGTAGTGAACCACTGCAGCCGGTTAGAGTATTCGAGCCGGTGAGTTATTTCAGCTTACCTCGTTCGACAGAGTTCATGTAATTCTGGATCGATGTCACTTCTCAACTTTTTGGAAAAATAGTACGGGACCTACCTCCACCTCGGCGGACAATCTCGTGCTGACCGCAAACATCTGCGTCAAGGATGCTGAAAAGGTAGTCAGTACGAAGGCCGGATAATAGGGGCCTCATTACTCGTGTATGTCAATATCAGTCCGATTTGTCCTTGATCAATCCCATCCTCACCCACGGCGGCGAATATTCCAACCTACAATGCTTCAGCAAGCCCTCTTGTATCCAACTGGTTGCTTACCAGGAATACAAGAATTGAACCGAGCGCATCCAAGTGCACCGCAAGCCACCTGAGAAATTTAACACTGCTAGTCGGCAGTTGAACATCCAACATACCGCTGATTCGTGACCGTCAGGAAGAGCGCACGGTTCTCGAGATCGATGTAGTACTTGTTGTCCCGGACGAACCGGGATATTTCGCCGTAGCTTCGAATCGTCGGCACCCCTTGCATGCACAACAATATTTAAATTATAGAATTAACACACGGCGAGAAGGAGGAACCCACCAGTGAGCGACTCGGAGAGGTGAGCAAGGGGCTTCACTTTCGCGAAAATCGGCACATACCTTCCATTATCATTTTTGGGGTAGGCGGGCCCCCCCCAGCCTGGGGGGAAAATAGGTCTAGTTCAATGCTGTTCCAGCATTTTTGCGGAAGGTTTTTCAAAACCTTTTTGGAGGTCAATTCCGTTCCCGCAAAAATGCGGGAGCGTGATATGACTTGTGTTTTGTAGGTTGATTCTGTTCTCGCATTTTTGCAGGAATGGTGGCAGTGCAGAACAAGGATTTCTGATAATGAGTGTTGAGCTGGTGTGCAGAATAGTCCTAGTCCAATGGGGTAGTAACGCAAATCGGGCTCTTTCATCTGAGCCATCACACCCTCCATGTTTCTCAGGATTCTGGATTCCAAGGAAGGTCCCGCTAGCGGATGAGCACGTAGCTCCATATCAAACTGCTCGATCCGGCTGCCTATGTCGCGTTTGTGTTCCCAAGCAAATCTCTGGTCAAGTGATTGTACGATTCCCAGACCTCGTCGAGCAGTAGGGCAGCCTCACCCCAAGCCGTGCCAGCTAGATGGATAAACCACCCTCGTAGACGTGACCGGGTGCCTTTGGGAAAATGCTGCCAGTGTCCCACAATTTCGATCGTCAATCTGGCAATCTCTTTCCGGCTCTCATCGCCCATAATGTAGGGATGAGATGCACAGCGATACTGAAATGTAATGGGGGATGCGAGTTTCAGTCCGTAGTGCAATGGTGCAAAGTCCCGGGATGTAGTTCTGTTCTTGATAACGTTCTTGACATCCCGTACCAGGCGATGAATCCAATGATCGAGAAGCCACCCCCGTCGGTAAGTGCCTTTTCGATTTCATCGCTGCAATAACAGTTCAGCCATTGCCAAGCATGGTGATTTGTGGCCATGATGCGGTGGTGTAGTAGACATCTAGACAAAGTGAAGACAGCGTCTTGGCTCTCCATCATTGCAAGCTTTTCCCAGACACCGCAAATCAGGTCGGGTGTGTGCTCAGCATCGGGCGCATCAGCAATTGCGGCAAAGATGGGCTGCAGCATCTCTAAAGCAACATCGCAGTTTGACCCGGCAAGTGCGAAATAAGATGTGTCAATGCTTTTAGGTTTGCCTACAGGGTGTCCAAGGTGACGCTTTCGATGAATGGGAAGTCTACATTACAATCAAGTTCAGCTCTCTGGGCAGTTTCGGTATAGTATACGCCAATCCGAACCTGATTTACGCTTGTGTACCGGCTTAGCAATAGCTGCAGTAGCATCGACCATCTCCACGTCCACTGAAGCAAGTCCAGCATGACTCCATCCTGCTGGTGTCTCCCTTGCTGCTTGAGACCCAGGGGCTGAACGAAGCTTCCGGCGATCTATTTGGATATCAGTACAGTGCCGAACCGCTTCATCAATGCACTCACAGTCCTCATCATGATCTGGGTTGGTTTGCGGCGGTATCTCTTTCCGCTTTCTAAGAGACTTCTCCTGAGAAACCGCTCGCATCTGAACACAAAGACTCGTACGAAGCATGAGCCAACTCACAGAAGTATTGTTTTCTGAACTACTAGCTGCTTTGAGTGCGGGATAGACCAGATGCGACACTACGACACACCTTAGATTCGACACACCTGAATCAGATGCGACACACCGCCTCAATGTTCGACACACCTCGGCCAGATGCGACACACCGTGCTTCAACTTCGACACATTAAGTTCGACACACCTGGCCATCAACTACGAGCACGACAGACTTGAACTTGCTAGATAAACACATTGTTCCGACCAACATATTTATTCAGTGAAGCTAAATACTCTAAGGGGCTCGCGTACCGCCAAGTTAATTACACTACAGCCTGTGGCGTAAATCCGTCAATGACAAAAGAAGATAGAAAGAAATTTAGATGGAACATACCTATTATGAGGATCGCTTTCGTACTCTGCAGGACCGTGACTGCCCTTCAAGCACGTTTGCAGGATCAAGTCCATCAATATCGTTTTTGCGCTTCCTCGATAACGGCTTGGCAGCCGGAGGGGCAATGATGGGTACGGGGGGAGGAGAGGGCGAAATTGGGATAGGTGGGAGGCGGAGAGGCGACGCTGGTGCCGAAAATTGAGCTGAGAAGCTCACAACGCCTTCAAAAGAGGACGTAATGGACGTAATTGATGCATCTGCGGGACCAGACCCGAAGTTGTCAAGGAAAGACCAACCAAAGTTTTCAAGGTCATTTGGGGGAAGAAAGGCGGAATCGTTGAAAGCGTCGATTTTGGAGGCAGCGGGCAGGTACCAGATATCATTATTCACGTCAGGCGCGTGAGAGACGTCACGTACCGAGCTTCGAAATGCCATCACGACTCCCAGCGGCAGGATATCAATCAGTTTTTGGTCGTCCGGAGTGTGCTTCGAAGCCATCGTGGCGCGTTTCCGGGGCGGAGAGCGCGGCGGCAGGGGACAGTTGCGGGTGGGTGGATGGGGGGAGAGAAAGAGAAGCGGGACAAATATCTGGCTGTTTGGTCAATATTGTTCAGCAGGATTTGCGATCAATGATAGGCGGGCGTATCTTCGACACACCGCCGTCCGTGGGAAGTGTGTCGAACTTGCGAGGTGTGTCGAATCTGATTTAGGTGTGTCGAATCTAAGGTGTGTCGAACTGCCGCATCTGGTACATCCTCAAACGAGAAGAATTGCGACTATGACCCGTCGGCATTCAGTTCATCGATTTGATGCAAGCGTACCTGGTCCCTCGCTTTGCCCTTGCCTTTGTAATTACGCCCCTTCGGCCCGTATGCGGCCTAAACGATGGTTAAATTGCGTGGCACGTGTAAGAATACTACTACTAACTTCAGAATTATCTTCGCTGTTTCCGACGTTGTCGGGCTCCGCTTTAGCCTTGCCTTTCCCTTTATCCGGGACGGATGGCTCCCCCTGGGCGCTAACATTGAGAGAAGGCTGGGAGAAAACAAACAACTCACAACTTCCGAAACGCCGTTATCAGAGGGAAAGCCGCGTGAATGGTTATCCGCTTCTTCCATTGACATGCTGTCATCCTAGAACATGAATGAGTGTAGGCAACATACAATGATTGGTCGTTCATACCTCAAACGGTTCGGCTCTATTCTTCCGTGGAATATCTCGACCGGACGATTGAGAATTCTGTACTGATAACTCAGTGAAATGTTTTGAGAACGGCCGAACGAACCTTCTGCTTTTTAGCCGGAGGTGTATCGTCTTCGCTGGAATCATCTTCGCTCGAGGATGGTGTCGTCTATTACAAAAGAACTTAAATATATTCAAATCACGAGACCGGGGAGAAAGACCTTTCGCTGTCTTGACTGCGCCTATGGACATACAACAAAGAAAAGTAGAATCAAAACAGTGTTCCCGCCGAATACTATGGACGTACCTTCTTAGCCGAGGCTGAATCTCCACCAACCCGACTGCTGGAAGTCTACGTTGAGAGAAGTTAGCGAAGTCGATCAATACTCTGAAAAACGTACCGGTTTGAATGTAGTGCCGTCCGACTCGTTTCCACTTAACTCGATGTCGGTATCTTCGACGGGGGTTTCGACATCCTCGTCAAGACTGTCCGATTCGCAGGCAGACTTAGCCGAGTGGCTTGGCCGAATGGCTTGCGCCGCTTAGCGGAGTTTGAAATGGCTGTGGCGGGCGGGCGTGGCGTGGCTTGTGGCGTGGCGTGGCTTGCGCTCGACTACACTATGTATCCACACTGTAAGTATTTTGTCTATTTTTCTATATTGGTGGTCCGCCATCCTCCCCTTCCTTCATTGCTGTGTCCGCAACATACCGATCAACCCCGCCGCCGTCATTGATGGCGCCGGCCACTTTTGAACCATCAAGCTCAGATTTGCCTATTGGCGTATCAGTGCTCGCCAAATCACCTTGCTCAAGTCTGTATCAGTAATAGCTTATCTTGAATCTCTTTCTGTTTAGCAAAATGCTCAACCAACCGAGGTAAATTACGGAGTGAAAGAAAAAATGACTTTACGACAACACACAAGTCATCTCAATTATCTGGTAACACGGGTGCGAAAATGTTTCCACCATAATGTTCCTTTCACTGCGAGACCGTGGTTTCAGCCTTCATCCCATTTTTCGAGGTATTTTTTCGTTTTGCTTGTTTCTCGCCATCTATCTTGGCGTCTCCCTTCCGCTTTAATACAACCAGAATTGGCGTGGCGGGTGTGAGCGTGGATGGTCCTTCGCGGCGAAATGTAGGTGATCGAAAGTCTGAGTCGTAAAATGCATGAGCATTGTTGAAACCCAGCATTTGTTGAACCACTGCGCCACTCTCGACGCTCATTTCGCTGCCTGACAGTGCTATGGCTGCAAACATGGTTTCCGATGCTTTAGGGTCATCACCGAGGCATCAAATGATGCGACCGGTAACAAGATCCCCCGATGAATCACGATTGAGGTTGGGCGGCTCGCCAAGTCCTTGCTGAATTGCCAGGATCTGCAAGAGGACAGAACCGACTGAGGACTCCGAGCACCCTTTCCTGACGTTCGAGAGATTCTCATGGCGCACCAGAGCGACCATGGGAGCTATAAGAACTTCCTCCAGTTCGGGTGTGGGAACCAAGTTTAATGTGTGCATCCAAGCAGCGACTCCGCGGCGTCGTTGAGCACCCATCAAAATGCTTTGCGAAGTTTGCAATAACTGGGTGTGCAGCATCGAAGTTTGCCAGGATTTTTGCGACTTGTGGACCTGCTGCTTTGAGTATGGTCTCGAGCCCCGGATTTTGGTGGTCGGGGTAGTATGAGAAGAGGTAGAATGGCAGACGTCATACAAATGATTGCGGGACTCGACTTGTGTCTTGTTCTACTACGTGGCACATCAGGAAAAAACCTCCTTTACTAATTTAGGGCTAATTTTCTTCGTCCCGGATGCCTTGGGGTAAATTAGGAAGAAACGGGGGAAGGGAGAGTAATGTGAGGCAAGATTGATAATTTAAGCTAACGCAGTGAATTGGATGGTGAAGGTACTTTGTATCGGTCGCCTGACTCAGTGGTCTCCTTTACTTCCAAACAGATTACCTATACGGTGTTCAGTTCTGGCAGTGCTGTTTTCTTTTAGGGTTGCGGTTACCCGGCAACTTTTTGAATTGCATACTTGCAGTTTCTTTGTCCCGAGGGACACGGCAAAGCCCCTAGGCCACTCAACAAGTGCCCGGAATCCCACAGATGAACAAAATTAATCGAACACAAAGCTAGAACAACGTAGCATAAATATGGCGGTCCGTAAGTGAGTTAACAAAGAAATGGGAACACTTGTCCAGTACATTACTAGATTTCCAGTCCGCAGGGGCAACCGGCCCGAATTTCCACGTGCAGCAAATGTGCAACCAGTGCCGCCAGCGTGTTCAATGAGCTGTTAGGACTCATTTGTGAGCCGTTGCCGCGGTGTTTTGCGTTGCAAGCCACGCCCACGCCCATTTTGATGCCATCAGGCAGAATGGCTTGCGCAAGCCATTCCGCCTGATACGATCAAAGTGGACGGGTTCAACCTTAGCCTGCTCGCATCTAACCTTTTTGCATTTAATGTTGACTTGAAGTGGAACTTCAGGGCAACATGAATGTAGTGGCTAGAGACTTATCATGGTCTCAATGCACAAATTCTCCATACAAGCCACCCCCACGCCTATTTTGATCGTCAGGCAGAATGGCTTGCGCAAGCCATTCTGCCTAATGGCATCAAAATGGGCGTGGGCGTGGCTTGCAACGCAAAACACCGCGGCAACGGCCCATAAATCAGTCCTAACAGCTCATTGAACACGCTGGCGGCACTGGTTGCACATTTCCTGCACGTGGACCTCGGGCGTGGCTTGCGACATAAAACACGGCAGCAACGGCTCACAAAGGGCCCCGTCTCCATAGATGTCTTTATGGCATTGGCATACGTTGAGTTCGGATAAATCTGCACAGAGAATTACACAATTTCAATCTCATTCGACTTTGGTGAACCTATTCAAGTTCAATTAGTGACGGCAACGTGAACTTACAACCTGCAGCAGCGCAGATCCATCCCCATGACTTTCATACGAATCGGTTGAGGTTTTCACTCTGAATTTACACTGAAGTTCTTTGAATTTCTATCAAATTGGCACGGGGTTAAGTGAACGAAAAATCAGTTGAATTTGATTCTCTTTCCCGCAATATGTTCAAATTGTGACAGCGTTGGGCAAAAATTTCACTTCAGGTGAATGCAGAATTCCTAAACGTATCTTCGGGCTGTCACAAGCCAGCTGGCTTGCGTTGAGGAGACGACTTGTCTCCGTCATTATTGGTGATGTCAATAGGTTTTGCCGCTATGTTCAATATACTCACGGATTTTTCAGCCACAGTCCTGGAGGCATCTTGTAGTAATGCATTCACAATGGGAGCCATATCGTAGAAGGCTTCGTCGATGTATAGGATGCGCAAGCCAGCTGCTATTTTTGGCTGGTGCCAAGCCGGCAAAATGGCTTGCCAAGCCGACAAAATGGCTTGCAAGCCATTTTGCCGGGCGTGGGCGGGTGATCCCACCAAAACTCACGCCCCCGCCCAATACAAGCCATTTGGCGCGGGCGCAAGCCATTTTGGCAAGCCAAAAATGTCGCTCTCAATTCATCTTGGACAGCCGTAATGACCTTGGCGTAGTCTGCGGAATTGTTCTCGATACCGGCAGGGAGATGGAAACAATGTTTTTTGAGGATGGTTGCACAAGTAACTTATGTAAACTAACTTGCCCCGCCACAAGTAACTTGTAGCTAACTTGTGGCAGACCAAGATAAACTTACCTGCACAGTTCCGCATAAGTACAAGTTCCGCACAAATAAGTTAACTTAAGTTGAAATAAGCAAGTTATATGTCAATGGTTCTTTCGTCCCGGTGCCTATGGGGTGCCATCCTAGCACCTAATATCACCTCAGAAATGAGTCTCTTGCAGTCCTATGATGCTTTGAGGCAATGATCCGTGTTGTCGTGACTGATGTTCTGCTGGGAGTAAGTTCAAGCTGGCAAAGAGGTGCATTGGAGGTGTAGGACATCGAGGTTGAGTTCGTTTTGCGAAGATATTATTCGTACATCAGATCTAGGCAACATGGGTACTTATACAATGCCCGTTCTAAGTACAATGGCTGTTTTGCCCCAAAGTTGAACTAACTTGCTATTGACTTTGGATGATTAAGGGTGTGTGGAATTTCCTTGAGTGTATGAATGCTCAAACATCAGACCTAACCTTTTCATGTCAGGTATTCCCCCGATGACAGCTGTACCTGGATTGCATCTCAAAACATATGAAGTGCCCCAAAAATTGAATCCAGCCAATGTTCAGCTCAAAATATTTGTTATTTAATCATTGAATACTCTCAGTTTGAGTCTTTGAATGTCTTGAGGCTTGCGAGATGCTAACTTGCATGAATTGATCGTACAAGTTGATTTTGGCCGAGGATTGATGCCATCTGATGGCATAAGTTAGTTTGGTCATGCTAACTTGATCTAACTTGGCCCACAAGTTCGCTTAAGTTAACTGTGGCTACCTTCAATTAACTTAGCATCTTGCAGTTCAACTTGATGAATGGAGTGTTTGAAGAGAACAGGGTTGTTTAACTTGAAGAAACAGACAAACTGGTGGTAACTGATGGCATCTAAGTTAATTTGTTCATGTTACTTTGATCTAACTTGGCGGGCAAGTTAGTTGCTCGCAGTCGACTTGTGCTACCTTCAGTTCACTTCTTAACTTATAGGTCAAGACAACAGTTGAATGGGTAGCATGTTTTGAAGGTCATTTAAATTGAGGCGAGACTGACATAAAAAGTATGTAACCTTTTCCCACACATTCCGTGGTCCATCTCCTATCTATTTTCTGACCACACTTGGCCTGTAGATGGAACATACATGAGGAAGAGAGCATATATCCAGCATATCAAAGATGCTGATTGAGGCAGGTTGACCCTGTGAGCAGTTGGGCGCCAGTTGTCACTAGTTACTCTATGGTGAGGCATGTGGTGCTCTTACAGATGTATATTCTTGCTAATATAGAAGTAGAGGAAGATAGAATAGATTTAAAAGGGTCCTTCAGCAGACTTGAAGGCAATACAAGTTGGCAACCCGCCAAGTTAGTACAAGTTAGATTTGCGGCCCATGGGAAAACTTAAGCTAACTTGCGGCATGCCTGCCGAAAGGGGCAAGTTCCGCACAAGTTACTTTTCATAAGTTACTTTTCACAGACTCTTTTTTTTGAGTATATCCTATGTGCGGTATGAGTGCGGCACTTGTTAATATGGTAAAGGACACACAAGGAGAGTGTTGGTGGGAATGGTGCCTTCGTACGTGCTGATTTTACTCGAAAGAAGAATGGCGGCGGCGTAGTTGTCGATATTTTTCTGGTCCGATCATCAGGTCTATCGTTCCCGAGAAGGAAGATGAACATACCTCAAGATGGAGAGAGACCTCAAAGGACGGCTGAGCGGTCACAATGGCACCAAGCTGGTTAGAAATATGAGCAGATTCGGGAGGATTTTGGCATGGCGGAAAGCGGGCGGGTCCTTGGGGAGAAGGAAAGAGACCACGTCGGCGCATATAAAATATAAGAGGAAGAGAGAGCGTACATTGAGCAAGAGAGTAACCTCCGTGCTCTGATCCACATGGAGTCGTTTCCTCTCGTTGTAACACTGCAATGCGGAGACCGCATTCTGGTTGACGGTGAGGACCAAGGCCGGGAGAGGGGCAGGGTCCTCCTCATTGTCCGAGGAGGCTCCATCGATGGCAGTCTGGGAACGCTTCTGTGCGTCAGCGAGGGATGGAATAATGGGAGACTCTTCATTCATAGCTCCAAAAATGTCGCCGAGAGGGTTGGGGGGAGGGTGCCGGAGGCAAAAGACGACATTGGGGGTCGAAAGAGATGTGGTAGTGGAATGAAAATCTGTGGCGCCATCCGCGGGCTTTAAAGTATGCTTGCAGTCTGCTGATATTCAGGATCTTTGATGCGGATTTGCATTTTCAAAAAAATTGTGGATGGCGCCGTCGGGAAGTGGCCGGCAGGCCATGTCACAGACAACGCCTCAATCCACTGCTCGGTAAGATGAACAGGGAGTGAAGGATTGGTATGAATGTCGTGAAAATGAATGAATAAAAGGCTGGAGACTACAGTCGAAAGCGTACACTACTTATACTACTTGGAGTGGACTGTGAGAACGACTACACTTTTGTTGTGTTGTACAATAGCTATGCTCAGTCTAAGAAACTGTTTCTAGCTACGATGTTGAACATTGTCCTCCTGACAGTTGTTATCAATGTTGTCCTGTCGATCCCTGACATGGCAGTGTCTCTGACAGATCTCTGATTGTCAGGTGTACTGCTTTTATTGTTCTGCCATAAATATCCATCCAGGTTCCCAGGATCAATCAGCATGTTGATATCTGCCACAACACTGATCCCATGGCCCATCTATCAAGTGGCGATACAAGGAGTGGCAGATGATCTTGTTATCACGGGTTCATGATATCCTCCATAGGCGCTTGTGATTGAGCGCTTAGATAAGGCGTTGGAGCGATAAGATTTGCATCGAATCGTGACAGGCCACGAATAAAACAATCAAGCAGGTATAAGCGAAAGGCAAAGAGGCTTGTGATCGAGGAGACCCTTGAGCTTTTCTCCAATGCCACCCAGAGGGAGCGGAAACCTGCTGCGCGAAGAAGGTACGGAGGAGAAAGGTTATAATCCAGTACACAACTTGACTGTTTCCCAATAGACTTCATATTCACTGCAGACCGGGCCAAAGTTATATGTAGAGTTTGCTTTTCAGGAGCTCCCGCCGAGTGACACTCGACGATTGCCGTCAGAAGTGCTGCCAAACATTTGCTCTCTCCTGATCATTTGAGGCACTAGCACCGATTGAAGAGGCGAGAAACAGAGCAGAGAAACTGCAAGCTGGGTCGGCAGCTTCAGGACTCCGAGATTTCTCCTTGGCCACCCTGCAGCCTCTCCGTGGTCCTCTTGGGGCTGGGGCCTCCCAGGGTCGGAGTCTTGCGGAGAGTGGCATGTGGGACCAATACCAGGCTCATGGAGCGAATTTTGACACGGGAGAGGACCATGCAGACATGAATATTGAACTCGAGGGTTTGCATGGACAAGCAGAGGTTTTCGGGTTGTTGGATGTCGAAGGAGTGGCCAGGAAGTTGGGGTTTGGGAGCAGGGTCGTAGCAGGGCACAGCACTCAAAAGAACCATAAAAACTTACCAGATATATTCTCTAAATAAGACTAATAATAGATGTTGGTGATGATATCCTTCATGAAGAGGAGGAGGACTTCCTGAGCGAGATAATGAGCAAAGCAGGTGAGTACCAAGATCAGGTTCGTTTTCGTCCCAATTTGGAAATTGATTGGCACATGTCAATGATTGTCTGGCATTGCGATGCCTCTTCCTCCGTCTTCGTGCATCCTCGGGATTTCGAGGTTCTGGCAGCCTCTTCTGCTTTATTTATAATTATTTGATTGTGTGATATTCTTGTTTCTGATGCATTGAACCAGCTCTGAAGAGCCTCAACAGGCAGACATCCAGTCGACGGGCAGCGCACTGGCCCCTGGGCAGTATTCTTCTGAGTGGTTCCCTTACCCAACGAAAATGGTAAGATTTCTTTCGAGGGAATTTTGGCGGCATCTTCATATCTTCAACTCCTGGTCAGATGTTTCTTCTGGATACTCTGGACAATTTACCAAGATTGCGTGTCTCTGACTCTCTTATGCGTGTTTTTCTCTGGATCTTGAAGGAAGCTGGGTGCCATGAAGCCGTAGTACTTTTGCTTAAACAATCGCTGTTGAGACAATAGGGGACTTCACGGTAGGACCAAGTCTCTCTTTTGTGAATATAAATATTCATCTGATGTGTCAATTATTTTTACAAAATAAAAATATTCCACAAGCACAATTAAATCGTGCTTGTGGAATTAAAAATAATTTTGTGGAATATATACTTCAAGCCGCTTGAGTAAGCTGTCCATCATCATCTTGATCATCGCCGCTCATGGGCAAGCAGGAAGCTCCCGACCCCGAATCAATTGATGAGCTCAAGGCTCATTTGGCAAACATGAAGAAAGCTCAAGCTGAAAGATGTCCTCAGGGGAGGCCCAGTAAACCCAAGAACAAGTCCAAGGCTCCAAAGGCGGGCACGGAGGATGACACAGCAATCAACACACCCACCAATGCCAATGCCAAGAAGGTGATGCCTTCCACGAAACCGAAACCGGCCAGGGAACCGAAACCTGTCAAAGGCAAGTCACAGGTGAAGCCACGAGGCGTGCTATCAGTAGGTATGTTTGGCACATGGAAAAAATCATTGAAAATATATCGTGAAACCAAACGGGGTGATCATGGATTTATTCCACAAACCATAGTTTTATTCATCCAATTAAACAAATAAATTTATTCACAAACAGGAAAATATGCCCTACCGTGAAGTCCCCTAATAATCCTGGATTAAATCAGTGATGAATTAATCCGACTATAGAAGGGTTAAACAGGGATTAATCCGTGTTCAAAGCATAAAAAAAAATGAAGTACTCTGCAGGAATCGAACCACGGACCTCCTGAGAACAAGTTCCATATATGAATGGCACCTTACCAACTGCACCACAAGACCTATTATCTGCTGCTACATTGTGTTACCAGATCAGAGGTCGCTTGCTGGAGGCCTGTTCCACTGCCTCTATTTATCTGTGACCCAATGTCTTTTTCAGAGTGAAAGATAGGATTCCAGGCATGAAAGTCCTTCTCACAATATTTTTCTAGCTGTTGAACCATTTTATTTTATTTTCACCACCACATCAACCTAATGGAAGTGATTTAACTTTCCTTCCGCATTCATGCTGAACTGATTAAACATTGAGCTTTCATCTGTGATTAAACAGTGCTATGGAGTCAAGGTTTACAGATTCATAGGTCCAGTCAATAGAGTGTTTGCGCTGCAGCCATTGGAGCCATCTGATGGCTGTTTTGCGTTGCGAAAATTGATGGCTAATGGCTCGAATGGCTGCGACACCTACCTGATTTTTTCAAGTGGTTGGGTCATCTGAGAGTCTGTATACGCATCTGCGAGCAAGTAGTTACTTTTAACCCCCAAAAGGTCGGACAGCGGATTCAAAATTCTCAAAATTTTCACCTTGGTGCTGTTGTGCGGTTGCGGTCAATTCCTGGAGATTCTTGTGTGTTTGGATGCTTATATTGTTTCATTTTGACTGAAAATGACTCGTACAGAACCCATCTTGATCTACCATCCGCGAGCCATTAGCCACCAGTTTGCGCAACGCCAAACAGCCATCAGATGGCTCCGATGGCTGCAGCGCAAACAGGCTAATGCTTCTCTGCCCTCAGGCCGGAGTATGATCTTATGTTCCAAAATGATGAATTTTTGAAGGATTTACCTGGTCATTAATCCAGATTTATTGGTCCAGAGGATTTAACTGGTTCAAAGGATTTAACTAGTTCAATGGCTGTTTGTAAATTGAACTCGACTCAATTTATGAGGCAAAAGGCCAAGTTGAAGTGCCAAAATCTTTGATCATGTTGTGGTTCTCGAAAGCATTTTATGCATTGCCCAGATGGTGTAGTGGTTGCGGTGTCTAGACTTATATGTGTTAGCGCCGGTTCAAACCCCATTCTTACATGCTTGCTGATACAATTCCACTTGCGCCGGATTAATTAATTAATCAATCCCGGATTTTAATCCAGGATTACTGTCTCAACAGTGATTGTTTAAACAAAACTCCAACGGTTACTGCATCATATGCATTGACACCACTCCGACTTGCCCCCTGGAACCTCGTGGAAGACCTCTATCTCATCTCCAGGGGTCCACTGCGGCAACCACTGTAGAGAACCAGCCGTATATGCTACGGGCCTAGAACTTTGGTACTGGACTTTACATATGTTTTAATCCCTCCTCAAAAATCCATTGGATTTTATCTACTTTATTTCCTGGTCACAGCGGGTACATGACAAAATCACCCAATGTCCTTCGCGTGTATAGATGAACTTTTATAGAGGGGTTTTTGGTGTATGGAGACTGTCTTTTGCTGGCCAGGAAATACATCTCATTTAGCCATTTGTATCCTCTTTTCCCGCAAAAACCCGCTCTGTGCTTCGTAGAGCACGCCATTCAATACACACCCCGATTTCACCCATCATCCTTGGCTGGAAGGGAATTACTTATTGTGTTCATATACCTCGGATTCTCCTTTTCGGTGCATGTAACGGTACTCTTATATCCTTTGGTTGATCTGGGATACATTGGGGTGGCCAGTGCGAATCAAAACAAGCGATTTAAGGCGGTGGCCCACTGCGCTGTTTTTTCTATTTTGGGAAAGCGCGAGAAGAAAAATTCGGTAGATCCGAAAACCGTCACCTAAATTCGTGGAAAACATATCAACTCACTCATAAGATCCTTGCCTTACTTCAAGTGCCCAAATATCGGTATCCACCTCAACTTATGCATGCGCATGAGGCCAAAAGTGCTAAGGTGGCCCAGTACCCAGTCGCTGATAATATAGCCAGCGACCGGTGGCTATGCCTGGACACAGCAATCTGTTTTGGACCATAAAACAGAGCGATAAATGTGGAGCCCTCTTGCGGTGTGTGGTGTATGTGGAGTGCGGGGAGGGGAGAGGAAAGGGCATATAGCACACATGTAATCACAAAGGCCTGCCTCAGGATCGTAAGCGCAGCGGTACTAGTGATAGCAAGGTTCGGTTCGGTCCAGGTTCAGGACCTTCCACCCTGAACGCCGAATCTGAACCTAGTGTTCGGTTCAGGCAGTTGCCGAACTTTGAATCTGAACTCGCGTTCGGGTTCGGTTTAGCGTTCGAATGTGTTCGAACCGGAATTTTTTGATGATGCAGAGTTATTCAATTTTGCATTCAGCGTTCGAACGTGCCTGGTCACCCCTGAACGCTGAACTGAACCTCGCGTTCAGGTTCGGGAATTCGGTGAACCTGAATGCCGAACGTGCGTTCGGTTCAGGTTCGGATCGATTTCTGAACCGGACCTTGCCACCACTAAGCGGTACTGAGGTCTCAAGCAATCAACCCCCTCTAAATGCCAGAGTACGTGCTGGTCTCTACAAGCGCAAATACACTCACTGACATCGCTTAAACACTTCTTTCCTCTTCCGTAACACACCGATGATGGGCACACTCAAACCAAATAAAGGAAAATTTCAGTCCAGACTGAAACTGTAATTGATTTCTTGAAAACATCCACATAAATCAGCACAACAAAGACAGTTGAATTCACAAAGCCTGAAACTTGAATGGAAGGTGTAAGAATCAGTACTAGAATCAGCCGTGCGGAAACAAAGCAAATGCAGTCGCACTGAAAGGCATGATGAAACATTGACAATCAGTGACTTTCGGTACAAGTTTCAGCACAGCTGAAAGATCCTCCAAAGCAAAATTTCAGCATCGTGGAAACTCATTCTGAAGTCCTTTGTTTCTCAAGGCAGAAAGGTGATTTGATTTTGAAAATTTCAATATGACATTCAGCTTCACTGGATTTGCTTTGTTCAGCCACAGCTGATTCTAGTGATGATTTTCACCATTTCTGTTCAAGATTCATGCTTGATGATCTGTCCCGAATCCAATGGTGCTGATTCCTGTAGGGATTATGAGAAAATCAATTTGTGTTTCAGTGCGGACTGAAATTTGGGTTTATTTGGTGTGACTACCATCTGCCATACTTGCCTTCTCTTACAACCCTCATCAGACGCTGCCACTCCTCGAAATTTGATGTCTCTATGGTCTCCCGGAGTTCCGACTTCGTATGCACGATAGTCCTCTGTACAGCGCAGTGGCACAGGCTTCACCGCATCCCGAGCCTCCGACTCCACCATTTAGTACTATATGGTTTCCCCGTCGTTTTGGGGTACAAAATGTTGAAGAAGAGGGATTTGCCCGGCTTGTGGGTTCTGGAAATGGGTCGGTGATCCGAGTAGGGCTAGAGCGAATATTGGGAATGGAATATTGGATGAGGTCCCGAGCCGTAGTGTAAGAAAATGACGAAAAGTTAGAGTAAAAACGTGCGAAAATGTTGTGTGAATAGAGCGAGGTCGTGCGATGCAAATTCGGGGGTACTGGTGGCTGAACTGCCCACTGGCGACTTTACGGCAGTAAGGGGCGAGGAGCTACGGCGCTACCTCTAGGCGCTTGGCCTTGCACTGGTCGCGATGTTGTAGTACGGGTGTAAGATTGGATGATGTGGCAATATTTACGATACAAACAGATGCTGTAACGTAAAATAGGGGCACAGTACTGTAAAAACGAAACCAACATGCGGATGGATTTCCACACGTCGGCCATACGACCCCTCCACAATGTGGCTGGGTCTGTGCCACAGGAGCTACCCAGCCACCGGACCATAGCCACACATGCAGAGCCACGGTTCGCACCCCAAAACAGTGGGGCAACTATATAAAATCCAAGATCACGATGCGAGGTACAGAAAGGCCTGGCAACGTAGCCTGGTCTCACCCATTTTTCCCGCCCTTGCGGCCTCTGGCAGACGATGCAGCTACCAAATCTTTGTTGACATCACAGATAATTACTATGAGGCAGAGGACATTATTCAGCTTCTCCAACTCACAGATAATATGCCTCTGGCAGTGGATCTCATTGCTCATCTAACTGACTATGAAGGGTTGTCAAACGTTGTCACTGAATGGGAGGCCAAAAAGACATCCTTGCTTTCTGTGGGCTGTGACCGAAAGTCAAATTTGATCATATCTATTCAGCTTTCCCTCTTAAGCCCCAGAATTACATCTGAGAGCAAGGAATTATTGAGTCTACGCTCCATTCTTCCTGATGGGCTCTCGGACGTTGAAGTGGTCCAAAGTGACCTCCCAATTCCCAACATTCTTGCATGCAAGGCTGCATTACTTGCCACTTCGTTAGCCTATCTAGATGACAAGAAGCGACTACAATCATTGATGCCTATTCGAGAACACATCCAGAAGTTTTCACCCCCCTCCGACTTTCTAACAGTCTCTCCGCAAATACTTTTATACAATTCTGGAACTATTCAAAAAACATCACAGAGAGCGGCTGTGCTCTGTGATAAATGAAATAACCTTGAATCTGGGAATTTACAAATAATTTTGCGACTGGGGCTGGAGAGAGGTGATCCCAACCTTCCAGACACAATGTACTGTGTATTTTCACTCAACTCGTTCTATCGGATCACGGGGCAGGGCCATACACCATTGATGGACTCCATTTCAATGTTTTTACCCCAGCCCACTGATCACCGACTTGAGGCAAGCTTTTTCGTGGAGTTGATTATACAGTGACAGTGAAGCTGGAAATTGCAATTCCCCAAGCATTATCACACTTTCAGCATTTTACTGATCATACTCTTGAGTGTGAGTGCCACATACTTTTGCAGTGAACTGCTCTGAATCCTAAAAACTAGGTAGATTCTACTTGGTAGCTGCACTCTACTTATCCAATCATGTCGTGGATTCAGTACATGCTATGCAATTCCTCAACAAGGGACTTGCATCATCCAGGTTCTGTGGAGAGAACAATCAGGAGTGTTTTATTGTGGTACAAATTGCTCTGCTCAAATGGAAGGTGGGAGAGTTTTTTGCTGCCAAATTTTTTGCCAGTCAAGGACAAAGACTATCAAAATTGTCAGCAAATCTATATCTTGAAGCAAAGGCACACTGGATACAGGCCTTATGCTCTCAATCCCTACTGACCCAAATTCACTATGCTAGAGAGAGCCTCCATCTGTGCGGCATGTCTGGCACCACTCTTGATTACAGCCTCACAATTAGCCAAGAAGAGGTGCATCTTCTAAAATCCGAATATGCCCAAGCCTGCAGCACCTAGTTAAAATTACTTCCCCAGATCAACATTTCGAAGCATATGCTTTTGGATTACTCAGTATTGTAGAGGTTGGCATAATGATTGGGCAGCCTGCAGAAGATGTGGACAATAACTTGAACAAAGCAGAGGAAATTTCAGCTGTAAAAACTTACAGGGGGCAATCAATTTCTGTGATATGTTTTGGGCATATATGGAATTCGGGGAGAGGAAGACTGCCAAATTTCTGCAAACCCTCCATTCTGCATGGGGGAAAGAAAATCAGATTGTGTCATTCTATTTGGAAAGGCTCGCTGATGTCGATGCATGGCAGAGTACAAGATCACAATCTAGATGGCCAGTGGTACAGTATTATACACCCAAATGGGACACCATCACCCAATGGGACAAAGCACTATTGCAGCATGAGCACTTATCTCCTCACCTTGAAAATTTGTAGGCATGTTTCTGAACATATTGGCTTTGAGTGGGTGAGGTCTTAGGACAGGGGTGCTGGTACCTCCTGCTACTGAAAGACCTCAATGTCGAAACCACAGAAAATCGAAAGTTCGAACTTGAATAGCTTGCTTGTAATGGCCCGAAAAATCCTCCCAGAAATTCTGAGAACTCATGCGTAGCATTGGATATATGTCCTCCAGGTTCATTTGGTATAATACTGCTGAAGTGGCCACAACTTGTCAACCAGAGGACTTTCAGGCCATAACCGGGTCTGTGACACATGTGACATGCATAACTTTCCGACCACATTTCGCTCACTTGCAGTGGACATGGAAGCTTGAACATTGTCACATACATTCTAGGAAGCAATTAAAAGAGATTCCTAAGTAGAATGATATTTTTTGGGCAGAAACAGCAGAGATTTGGTAAGTGGTGGCTGTGCATCCCATTGGCCTGTCCATCAGCTGATAAGGGAAACCAAGACAGATAGGTCCTGATCTCAACAATGAACGATAGGTCCTGATCTCAACAATGAGATAGGTCCTGACATGGTCGATTGCCCTCAAACTTCTTATGGTTGAACATTGGACCTAGAAATAACCTCTGGGTGCCTTAAATTTATACAAAATGTCCAAGTCTGTGTCATAAACAGCGAACAAATTTTGATCATCCCATTCGGGCATGTAATACTGTATATCCGTGGCACGCATCCAAAACAAGAGAGAAATTGACACTTCACAAAGCCTTCCTGTTCCTTGGAGATGTGTTCATTTCTAAGGGAGATGAGGACACTGCATCTAGTCTCTATATGGTGGCTCTGGAAGGATTCACCTACATGGATCTTCATCACAGTCATGCGCAATGCATGCTGCGTCTCAGAGATCTTGAGAAACAAAGAGGAGAAATCTCAACAGCTATACAGTTTTGGAAGTCAGCTAGACCTCTGTTTGAGAGGTCATCACAGGCCAAAGATGTGGTGCAAATAGACTCTAGGCTTGTTGCTGCTGAAGAAGCCCACCAGGAAGCTTTAGGAAAGCTTGCAGCATTGCATCCACATGCTCAGCTGCTGGACCATATTGAGGAAGTCGAAGGGGATGTCAACTTTGATGCGAATATGGCTGAGGCTATTGTTCCCATTGTGGTATAAGGTTTGAAATCTTCTTGAGGAAGTCGAAGGGGATGACAACTTTGGTGCGAATATGGCTGAGGCTATTGTTCCCATTGTGGTGTAAGGTTTGAAATCTTCTTGATCGACCTTTCAAACCACTTTCATTCATTATCCAATGTATGCCCCCTCTTAATCAGTATTCCCCTCTGTGGGATTCCCATGTATTTATTTATTTATTCACGAAAGTGGCCCATTGATTGAGTCAAAACCAGTTCAAGTGCAACAAGAATTCCATCCAACCTTTGCCCACATCAGTGCAACTAGATGGGAAAATAGTGAGATGTCTTGCACATGGAGGTAACCCAAGCGAGTTTTAGCACTTGTTCGAGGAATTTTGCCTTGATGTGGGGTTCAGATAATCACGACAAATGACACTTACAGTCTGAGGGAGACATACACAATGGATTTTCTTTATTGGGGACCTATGTTACCGGAAATAGCTTCCGAGCGAGAACGGCACTCTCTTCACCACTGTGCACGTCTCCATGGCCCACGGAGCTTTCACCCTTCCTTGACCTAGTGATCTGTGCCGTGGCCCCTATTCCTGCCTGTCTCCGAGTCAGCGGCTCCACCGCCTTCACACCCGCCACCTATCTCGCGCCGTGACCACGCGTCTTAGAGAAGAGGAGCGGCTGTTTTATCTTTTTCTCCTTGCTTTCTCCCGCAGCGCTCCAATGCACTGCACTGCAACCATATTCGCAGTGATTGAACCTCTGGAGCTCATTACAGGTATATTTTGTATTACAGAAATGACATAACTGTGGATAATAACACAAAGACAAACCCAATTAGCATCCCCAATGGAGTGATTTCCACGATTCCACCTCCACTGCGGGGTCCTGACGCCCCTGTAGATGAGGACCCGCCCGCCGTCGCCGGCGAACTGCCACCCACCGACGCAACACTGTCGTCGCTGTCCAGGCTGTCGTCAGTTACATTATCCCACGTCGTTCCCTGCAGATTCCACGTGAACGATCCGCCGGTCTTCGTGGCGTTTCCGTGCACACCGATGAGCATGCCCACGCCGCCGACGGGATACTCCAGCGTGAAGCTGATGGTGGCATTCTGGCCGGCGGTGAGGGGTGGGATGGTGAATATCGTGTCGTCCGCGTCATCGGCCGAGTCGGTGATATTGTCGCCGTTATTATCGATCATGAAGCCTCCGAACGAAGAGTCGGATGCGCAATGTAAAGTGGCAGTGTATCTGCATGAGACCATTAGACAGAGTACGGAGGTATAGGGAACTGGCGACATACGCCCCAGCCCATAAGTCGCCAAATGGCGAAATGTAGTAGCCGTATGCGGTCGAATTTTGCTCCATCTCCTTCGCGGAAATGAAAGGTAAAACTGGAAATCAGAAGAGATTGTCTAACTTCAATTGACGATGTGAGAGGTAAAAGATTTATCACTGACCCGTCCCATTGCTAGCCTCAGAAATGGTCTCTCGTCTCTCGAGTTCAGCCACCAAATCACTGAGCTGGTCATCATGATCTGAAGTAGTTGGCGACTCTTCTTCCGCCACGACGTCCCTAGGAGGCGTATCGATTGAATCCAGGACTTTATCACAGCCCACTGAAATAACAAAATTATCGTCTTTCTTCAGTTTCTGCAGAATCCCGCTCATGATACCACCTGGGCGTCTATTAAAGCGCGCGCTTGAGACACAGTACGCCAAACGTACCCTGGTAGCTATTTTCCAAGGAGGGAATGCATGTCACCACTTGCAGGACAGTTGTTCCCCCGCCTTCATCTGAGCTGGCAGGCGGATACTAGCAGAAATAAGTGTTAGCCTCGGCCAGCTGGAACAAAACTGGACGACATGCCTCATCACAGCTGTTGAGTACCGGATTAACCGTTCTTTAAGATTTTGCTCGTTCGGCGGTGCCCATCACGTTGCACATGTTGGTTTGTTTCTCCATTAGGCTTAATTAAGCCATTTTTTCTCTTGCAGTGGCCCCATGGTCTGCTACGCCGCAGTTACAGGACTGTACTTCGAATGTGCCGTCAAATCCTTTGGCATCTGAGCTGGCCTAATTGGGCTCTGTTGGTTTGTGAGACAGCTACGATTTTCAAATGTCCGCCCGACCCTGTTCAAAAGGGACAGTACCTACCTTCCCCATCACTCGCTCCTTCTTTCCCCCCCATCATCATCTCTATGCCGCAAGATTTCATCCCCCGTTTTTTCAACACACTGCTCGAGTCCATCCATGCAAAATTCAACGAGCGGCAATGAGACCCAGACTACTCCACTTCAAATACCCCGCGTGGCAATCTAGCGGCAATCGGCGCCCGGGGGAATTAACTGCGATGTCAAGGCTTCTGGGATATCCGTCCGTTATGGGATGCTCAACACCTCTGGCGGCAACAAGGTCATTATCAAATCCTTGAACAACTTTCCGAACACGGCAAGCCTTTTGCATGGTCTCTTACCAGCAAGCTATTCCAGCCACTCAAAATCCCCATGCGCAAGACCTCGGATGCAAGAGTCTGGATGCCAGCAAAAAGGTTCTTAATAATGCTTCCTGGCTTCGAAGCTGCAACACGATCTGGTGTGCTCGCCCTTATCGTTTTGCTGTGCGCTGATCAAGGAGCTCATCAATGGTTTATTTTATTGCTGTACGTATCTCATTGAACCCGGAGCTGAGTACTTCCCTGACGGTTGCCTTCAAAGGTTCAATCTAATTACCTCTCTTTGAGCATAGGAAATAATTTGGGGATTCGGTTGGTATGTTACGCCCAGCAATTATTCACTTCACCACCAGAAAATTGATCGTTGCCAGTTGTTTGTTCCCGGGGGCGCGGGCGTTATCAACACGGTCTGCATATCTCCTTAGCTGTCGCTGCGAGAAAATATTCCGTTCCCCTCCTATCATACCGATTAACCTCATTGTCCAAACACCATTCGAGGCCGCTAGCGCCCAGACTCTGACTTAATATTCGCCGTATGGTATGCTGATTCTCCATGCTCCGGTATTCTACTCTGAATCACCATCGTATGTTTAGCGCCGGTGCAGACCGGTACATGTTACTTCATATTCTCGTATGTGGTTCTGACCGTGTTTCCCGGCTTGCAGAGCGGCTAGATGATTCATTTTGTATACACACTCGACGAGCGCGATTGACTACAATATCAACACGATCCTGGATACACACAGTATGTCCCTTCGTGTCCCACAATTCTCCGCATTCTGATTTTGCTGTATGCGATGATCGCGCTCATGGACGACACTGTGTGAAACATCTGCGGCATAAGCATCCCCCTCGTTCAGTTGTTCACTATCGGAGTACTCTCGTCACGTATACTTCCGTTCTGTGTTGTTGATCCACATTCGTGTAATGTGCGCAGCTGTGTTACGTTGATTCAACGTACTTGCCTTTAGATAATTGCCTTTGGGTTTGACATGTACATGATTCCCTCCATCTACCTATCATTTGTTTCACGGAAGCATGGTTTGTCGAAGGGCCATTCAATCTTAGCACCAAAACGAGTTTTTCGTCAACTCGGTCCAAGAAATCCGGATCTGAAAGCCGTGCTTATATATATATGCAACAAACTCATAGGCTGCACTTGGTCGGAACTGAGGTGAGGTTGAACTTTGATATTCACTTCGGCGCTGGTGAAGATCAATTATCAGACTTGCCTACAAATAACCTAGAAGCCCAACTTCTGATTCCCTTTGTCTCCTTCTGAGTGTTCAAACTATCAATCTGTTAAGGCTGCCTCCCTCTCCGTCTATCTCTGTTCCCAAAAAACAGAGGCACCCGGGAAGTTGCATGCCTCGCCGCCGCCGCCTTTGTTTCCATGTAGTGAGAGCCATCTATCAATGTTAGCGCCGAGGATACCGAAGGCCGGTGAGAAAGATAGGCGACGATCAAGGCCGGGGAGGGGCCGCGGGACGGACAGACAGGCGTAATGTTATTTCATAAAGAGAGAGAAGCCGGAGCGAAGCGACGGTATATCTTGTTGTTATTATTAAACTTTGTTTGCTTGCATAAACCTCGTGTGCAGCCGGCGTCCCGACGTTTCTTAGCCTAAATAGTGTGGTGTGTACTTCAGTTAAACCTGATAACTGAACGATATAACCACCGGCGATATGCTTACCTTTGCTTTCTTCAACTGCTTCGTGTTGGCTGGCCCGG
This sequence comes from Mycena albidolilacea, assembly GCA_029282495.1. NCBI lineage: Eukaryota > Fungi > Basidiomycota > Agaricomycetes > Agaricales > Mycenaceae > Mycena > Mycena albidolilacea. The sequence goes on along the minus strand of JARIHO010000146.1, from coordinate 10,623 downwards.
AATATGTCAATTTCTGGGTATTTTTGCCACGAAGCCCTAGGTGAAAATGAGAAGGGAAGCAGGGAAGCAGATAGCGTGGTATACCTTTGCACATACTCCTGAGCAAATTCCCATTCTTCTTCTCGTCGTATTCAAATCTTATAACGTTATCTTCAAGTGCCTCATCGATGCACTCGTTACGTTCGCAGAATGTGCCAGAAGGGCAGCCTACACAAAGGTGGTCAGGGTCACCGAGCAGAACATGCGAGCAGATAATAGGATTCACGCGAAAAAAGGGATATTAACTAAAGCTCTTAGAGTGTGAAACTTACAGCTGTCCCCGCAACAACGTTCACCAGTAGGACAACACGGGTTGGTTGTGCTTTGGCAGCATACAAAACCGGTAGCACAACATCCCACAGGAGATGCATCACAGCATACATTTTCTGCTTTACAGCATGCTCTGCCGCCCTAGAGCATAAGAGCAATATCAGCTAGGAGTCAATGAGTTATACTGAGGACATGATGGCCGGAACTTACACATGTATTGGAGGGCTCTCTGCAGCAGCTGCGAGATTCATATCAGAGGTGATATACTTGTATGACTAGAACGGGATGCATACGCACGGGAATTCCTCAGTCCCGGGGCACTGCGGAGATATATGTTATTTCGTTGGATAGCAGAGGAGCAGCTGTGAGTTGGAACGTACCCAGAGAGGATTAGAGCAGCATGCCGTTGGCGGTAAACCACACTAACGTGGAGGGTAGCATTAGTGCAAGGATAGAGAAGTATAGAAATATATAAACGAACACACTGAGAACCGATAGGACAACAATACGGTTCAGAGCATTGAGCTAGCCAAGCCGTCAGCCAGATGGTCCGCCATACGTCACAAAACACCCTTACAATACCCGGCAGAACACTCCTCCTCCTGTTTCTTGTTCAATCGCTGATGGCTTGGTACGAGAAGAGACTCTATGACCCTACGAGCCGCTGAAGCCTTTGGATTTGGACGTAGACTGGAGTTGCCAGGCACGAAGTTAGTGAGGCTCTCGAAGTCAAAGGTGAATTTCGACGCGAGTGTTTGGGGATCATAAGCCACTGTACGACAGGGGGTGTGGATGAGGAAGAGGATAAGCAATATGATTGTGTCGCCGATGGATAAATGGGAATGGTGCATGGTGAACTGAGCGGAAAGGCTCAAGCGTTTCTGCTGGAGAAGTCCCAGAACTTGGTAGTCTATGTGTGTGTGGTGGGGATACAAGTGACAGCTTGGACGCGCACCTACTTACGAGTTTTAGGAATTACATTTATCGAAGGGGTGAGCATCTAGCATCTCACTGTGCATGTCAAGTGCCGTGATCTTTCGTTTTCCACAGCAGATGGACGGCTTTTATTTATATGCCTTCGGTTTTATTCTCCTTCTGGCAAAAATTACCTGACTGGGTCCAAGTGCTGTTGAAATATTTCCTCATTTGGCACTAGGCTGCTGTGTCAATTTTCCTTCTGAATCGACAGCCGTGTGTTTCTTTGTCCCACGTCGGCCTACGGGTGCAGTACAAACTGACAGGAAACCTACTTGGCGGTCACATGGAAGATTGCCAAGTTATGGCCTTCTGATGTATAATTTTAAACACAAAGTTAAGCGCACTGCAATATTCTTACCCTTGTCAAATCGCGAAAGTGAAAATCAAACCTCTCTAAAATGTTGAGCTAGACATTTACTGTGGGGTTTCTAGGTCCCAAGCCCCATATACAATGTATTGAGTGCTCCACACCTGTCACATCAGGAAAAAGTCAAACTGCTACAAGATATACCGTCGCTTCGCTCCGGCTTCTCTCTCTTTATGAAATAACATTACGCCTGTCTGTCCGTCCCGCGGCCCCTCCCCGGCCTTGATCGTCGCCTATCTTTCTCACCGGCCTTCGGTATCCTCGGCGCTAACATTGATAGATGGCTCTCACTACATGGAAACAAAGGCGGCGGCGGCGAGGCATGCAACTTCCCGGGTGCCTCTGTTTTTTGGGAACAGAGATAGACGGAGAGGGAGGCAGCCTTAACAGATTGATAGTTTGAACACTCAGAAGGAGACAAAGGGAATCAGAAGTTGGGCTTCTAGGTTATTTGTAGGCAAGTCTGATAATTGATCTTCACCAGCGCCGAAGTGAATATCAAAGTTCAACCTCACCTCAGTTCCGACCAAGTGCAGCCTATGAGTTTGTTGCATATATATATAAGCACGGCTTTCAGATCCGGATTTCTTGGACCGAGTTGACGAAAAACTCGTTTTGGTGCTAAGATTGAATGGCCCTTCGACAAACCATGCTTCCGTGAAACAAATGATAGGTAGATGGAGGGAATCATGTACATGTCAAACCCAAAGGCAATTATCTAAAGGCAAGTACGTTGAATCAACGTAACACAGCTGCGCACATTACACGAATGTGGATCAACAACACAGAACGGAAGTATACGTGACGAGAGTACTCCGATAGTGAACAACTGAACGAGGGGGATGCTTATGCCGCAGATGTTTCACACAGTGTCGTCCATGAGCGCGATCGTCGCATACAGCAAAATCAGAATGCGGAGAATTGTGGGACACGAAGGGACATACTGTGTGTATCCAGGATCGTGTTGATATTGTAGTCAATCGCGCTCGTCGAGTGTGTATACAAAATGAATCATCTAGCCGCTCTGCAAGCCGGGAAACACGGTCAGAACCACATACGAGAATATGAAGTAACATGTACCGGTCTGCACCGGCGCTAAACATACGATGGTGATTCAGAGTAGAATACCGGAGCATGGAGAATCAGCATACCATACGGCGAATATTAAGTCAGAGTCTGGGCGCTAGCGGCCTCGAATGGTGTTTGGACAATGAGGTTAATCGGTATGATAGGAGGGGAACGGAATATTTTCTCGCAGCGACAGCTAAGGAGATATGCAGACCGTGTTGATAACGCCCGCGCCCCCGGGAACAAACAACTGGCAACGATCAATTTTCTGGTGGTGAAGTGAATAATTGCTGGGCGTAACATACCAACCGAATCCCCAAATTATTTCCTATGCTCAAAGAGAGGTAATTAGATTGAACCTTTGAAGGCAACCGTCAGGGAAGTACTCAGCTCCGGGTTCAATGAGATACGTACAGCAATAAAATAAACCATTGATGAGCTCCTTGATCAGCGCACAGCAAAACGATAAGGGCGAGCACACCAGATCGTGTTGCAGCTTCGAAGCCAGGAAGCATTATTAAGAACCTTTTTGCTGGCATCCAGACTCTTGCATCCGAGGTCTTGCGCATGGGGATTTTGAGTGGCTGGAATAGCTTGCTGGTAAGAGACCATGCAAAAGGCTTGCCGTGTTCGGAAAGTTGTTCAAGGATTTGATAATGACCTTGTTGCCGCCAGAGGTGTTGAGCATCCCATAACGGACGGATATCCCAGAAGCCTTGACATCGCAGTTAATTCCCCCGGGCGCCGATTGCCGCTAGATTGCCACGCGGGGTATTTGAAGTGGAGTAGTCTGGGTCTCATTGCCGCTCGTTGAATTTTGCATGGATGGACTCGAGCAGTGTGTTGAAAAAACGGGGGATGAAATCTTGCGGCATAGAGATGATGATGGGGGGGAAAGAAGGAGCGAGTGATGGGGAAGGTAGGTACTGTCCCTTTTGAACAGGGTCGGGCGGACATTTGAAAATCGTAGCTGTCTCACAAACCAACAGAGCCCAATTAGGCCAGCTCAGATGCCAAAGGATTTGACGGCGCATTCGAAGTACAGTCCTGTAACTGCGGCGTAGCAGACCATGGGGCCACTGCAAGAGAAAAAATGGCTTAATTAAGCCTAATGGAGAAACAAACCAACATGTGCAACGTGATGGGCACCGCCGAACGAGCAAAATCTTAAAGAACGGTTAATGTGCTATCATATAGATGCCCATAGACGACATAGAAGCCATACCAACGTTGCTATGGCATCTATGTGTTTATGTGGGTCTATTTAACTGCCGATAGAACCCTGGGATTTTCCTGATGCACACCTAGGAGGACTTGTCCTCCGATCCAGCCACTCCTCCATCCATATCCAGAAACTCAAGTCCAGGGTGTATATACCACCATGGTCCCTACTCCTACCCAATTACTTTCTTGACCGAGATACAGCCTCGTCTTCCTGGACCTGTATAACTGTATCATTCCAACCAAATATTCACTGGATGGCACCTGTCACCACAAATGTTCACTGGGCTCGGTGTTCATTTCTCGGCAATCATGAGAAAATTACCATAAACAGAAGTCCGGCATTTGCCGGACTCAAAATATTTTGCGTTTGTTATCCATTTTGAGCCATAAAATCACAAAGTCACCGTCACCAAGGTCAAATTTGTTCGTTCATGACCCCCGTCACCCCAACATTTGGTCGTAATGATACAGTAGTACTGGGAAGGTTCGTTTCGGAAATCGGTCCGAACCTGAACCGAACTGAACCGGACGCGCCGTTCAGGTTCAAGGTTCAGCAATTTGCTGGACCTGAACTGGTTTTTAGATGATTTCCTCACCCAATGTTGTGTAAATTGCATCTCTCAACAGGTTAACTATCACCTAACATGCCCCTGCTTTCCCTCCGAGCAAAAATCGAAGCACTCTTGACGTCTTTCAGTGAAGGCTTATCTGTCAACGGAGTTAGTGAGGACAATCATGATCTGGGATTGTCTATACCCCACTATAAAATCTTAGACACTTTCTCTGGCCCCCAATCTCCCTCTTTTTAAAATTATCCATGTCTGTCTGAAGCCTTTTAAACTCCGCTTTTGGGAGATCAGGCTCGAGGCCTTGGAAGCGCTGGGTCCAGACCTTTGGAAGTGCTCAATAAACGGCACTTTCTCGGGAATGTTGGCCCCATGATCAACTTCAAGCGTGCGCGTGCCTATAAAAGTGTACACAATGCCAAATTCCATTTTTTTGCTCACTGTTATAGATCCCGAGGCGCTAATTTAAGCGGCCAAGCACCAGTGACTTGAATTTTCTTGCAACCTCATCAGTTCCGCCCTCGCTTTGAAGGATAGGCTGCGGATAAAATTCTGAACTTGAGTGCAACCTTTAAACAAAAGACTGCTCCACAATCCCTCGAGCGCTAATTAATTCAATTTCACTGAACTGAAGTCAGTCACACGAAATCATGACCATTTGCAAACAGACGGGAAATAACCTCGCAAAAGAGGTTGGGAGGCCGCAAAGCGGCCGACCAGCCCCTTGTAATGCTACAGAATCTCAGTAGATATTACTTTGGACGAGCTTTTAGCTCCCCGAGATCCCCGAAATCGTTCGCGTTCGAACGCAAAACCAAATCTGAACCCGAACTGAACCGAACGTTCCCAGCACTTTCTGTAAAAACCCTGACATCTCGAGGACTCACGGTACTTTCACGATAACCAGTTTAGGAAGGGACTGAAAGTATGTCGTTCTTACTCTGTACGTGTTCTACGGAGTCGGAGCTCACTGTACGTTTTTTTTTTTCATATTTGTCAATTCAAAACTGACTGATACATTCTCCTCAATTCAGAATGCAGTCTGAAAAACGGCGGTGTAACAGGGGGTTACGCCACGAACATGTCCATCGAAAGTCATTTAACTGATTGTTTAAAACGTACTGTATGGTGGAAGTTTTGGTCTCAGCGCGTACGTAGTCTGCAACGGCAAGTGTCACAACACGAGAGCTGTGGCCGTCATCCAAAGTTTGAGGACTCCCGGTAACGCGGCCGACCCCAAACACCATGGAAGTGCGCTCATCTGGCAATTGGTCCTGTAGATAATTTAGGAGCGGCCAAAGACTAAAAAGTCAATGTACATTGTATGCATCGGTGCTCGGATCACCCGGGAGGACAACGAACGTTAAAGCGTCAAGGACGAGCAAATTGGTGGCAGTGGATTGGGCAGTAGATGGGGTTGCAATAGATTGTACAGTGCAGACCGCAAAAGCGACCGTATTATCCGGCAGCAGGGGAGCGTTGCTTGTGACGAAAACACGGAGGTCGGCCGGGAAGGCGCTGTTGTCGATGTTCCAGATCTTTGTATCATAGTGAGCATAGTACGTGAAGTAAGTGGAGTTCGGTTTCTGAACGGAAATACGACGCCCAGACTTCAGTTTAAAGAACCCGAGGATGTTGAAGGATGACATGGGGGAACCAGGAATTGGTGGACGAAAGTTCATTCAGACCCGAGTATAAGTCCGAATTGAGAAAAAGACTGCGCCGGAGACCTTGGGAGTTCCGCAGCGGGCTCAAAGCGCGATGAAGTCAAAAAAGGTGCACACAGACGGACGGAGCTACTGCGGAAATTTTCGAAAGTTGAACGCCGCGGTGCGTAGTAGATCATGCGTTGTCTATACCGTCGATATTGGTGTCAACAAACGGGGATAATTGTAACAGAAGATGAGAGAAAAAGCGAAGCGGCAGGGATACATGGGGATGTTACACAGGCTTCGTAGGATATACCGTCGATATTGGTGTCGACAAACGGAGATAATTGTGGCAGAAGACGAGAGAGAAAGCGAAGCGGCAGGGATACATGGGGATGTTACACAGGTTTCGTAGGATATCGTTAAAGAACAGTTAATTTTGCTCGTTCGGCGGTGCCCATCACGTTGCACATGTGGAGTTTCTTCTCCATAAGGCTTAATTAGTCCGTTTTTGTTCTTGCGCAGTGCGGCAGTGCCCTTATGATCTACTACGGACTGTCAAATTCCTCTTTTTCTGAGCTACCCAAATTAGGCCTCTCTTGGCTTGCGAGCCAGCTGCGACCTTTACACCCTCGCCGGCGTTACATACCTCAAAAGAGCCCTCTTTATCGCAATACTTCTTCCTTCCTTCCTTCCTTCCCCCGTCCATGGCCACCGCAATCATCCCTCGCTGCAACCTTAACTCTCGCTTTTAGTGTCTGTTCTTCGCTCAAACCGCTGCTCTCGGGTTCTCGATGGATAGATCAAGCTTACCGCCAGATCCCACTGGTCAAGAGCATCAAGAGCATGTAAGCCCAACCCTCTGTCGGACTCAAAGTCTCGCTGCCTGAAGCTGTATTGAATGTCAATTCTGTGGTTCAATATGTCGCTCAAGGGTTCTCCGGCCATTCTCTTTGGAAGACCGCAAGTATCAACGAACCTCCTGACGCCCCACTTGCTGCTCGTCAAAGATTGTTGTTTTCGACCTCCCGGATTCGGTCAACATCCCCTCAAAAGGCGCTGTGCTTCTTTCTTACATCCCAAATCCTTTTCCCCGTCTGGCGGCTTTTAATCTACCCCATCCCCAGTACGCGCACTGCTCTTCTGGCGGCCCGAAAACCAACTATTGTGCTCAACAAACACAATGTTTCCTGTGTCTCTTCGTCACCGGCTCGCTCAGCTTCGGCGCACCGATGCGGTGTTCCACTGCCGTCTCTCTGCAACCAATGTGTTTGAACATCAAGCCCCAGTCCACTGCGACTTAATTACAACTCTGCTCGACGTTGGTGCGGCTCTTTCTCTACCATTGTTGTGCCATCCCTCAGCTTCCTTCCCCTTCAGTCTCAATAGCATTCTTAACACGTGTGGGTACCTGATCCAGCGCTTCGCGAAACCCTGGAAAGGAGGATACAACCGTTCGATTTTGGTCTTTCCGTGCCAATATGTTTCCTGCTTACTTTTTGCATATGAGCTCATTGATGAAGCCCTGGTAGTCTGGCATGTCCGGCTGCACCTGAATTCCGTCCTAATTCTCGTACCTCAACGAAACCGACGCGTCCTTGACTCGCTAGCGCCAATGCCGCCAACGCATCACACGAGGTATGATTATGATTCTGAGCCCCAACACAATGTATCGCTACCCGCAGTCGCCGCCCAATTTATCTTCCCGCTTTGTTGGGCCTGTCAAGTACAATTGTCAGGTGAAAACTCAGCCTTACCCTGAAGGTACTGAAATCTCTCCTTCGCACTGCCATTGCACTCGACTGAGCCCTTACTTTATGCAAAAACTTCATATTGACCCTGAATTTGTATCTTTGTTAACTGTAGACATCGTTAACAAGCCACATTGGAAACGTACGCCGGAGCGAAGCAGCGGCTAGTCTTGTAGAATAGAACAAGACGGGCCTCCGCTCCGCTCCGGCAACCTGAAATTCCGCTGATGTTAAAATAACGAGAAATAAATTGCATCTAAGAGATCAACGTTTCTGGGAATATAGAGTAGAGGACCAACCCCGTAATCGGAGTTGTCAGAACTGAGAGGAGGAGAGCATGAATTAAGCTGGTTGGCGGGCGTGAATCCAGAAAACTCGCAGCTTCAAATCGGTTTTGGCCAGAATGATATCGCAAGAAGGACGTAGCAACATGGAAGGAAATGGCCATGATTCACCCCACTGCGTAGTAAGAGCTGAGATGGCATTTGGGCAAGAGAATCAGAATGAGACGGAAACGCAAACAAAAAAATTCAATAGCGCCGACGGAGGGAATGGAATAGCTTTTATTGGCAGAACTGAATCATTGCCCGAAATTGAGAATTGTGGGGTGGAAATCCCCTTCAAATGAAACAGAATTCTATGGTTTTATAAGCAGGATGACCCGAGGGTAAGAGGTCTTGAGGTAACCAATGTTCACCAGCACCAGCCCATCCAGACTTTGCGGAATCTTGCCCAACCCACGTCCTGAGAGAGCCATGCATAAATACTTGAATCCAAGGAGACAAAGTATAAATTAACAGCCAAAATCCAACGGTAAACAATGCCTGAAGATTCCGACTGAAATGCTGGGCGTAAAAAGGAACGGGAGAGGCAGACACAGGCGGTGATGGGGAACCAACGAGTTGGGGTCTTTTATCTACGCCCCGGTGATACGGCCATAGTGAGAAAAATTGGACAGCCTTGCGGCGCAGTGAGAATCTGGTCAGTTGAGGAACCACGGATTGAATGATGGAATAGACTGAGTACACGAATGGGGTAGAGAGGCAAGATCCGCAGGCCCAGATGAGAGGGATGAGAGGTAAGATAGGCGTCAATAGGAACCAGCACCCTTATATAAACAATTATGTAATGTGACGTAAACAGTCAAATCCGCCTCGGCGGAGAAATTTTTTGGTTTTTTGACCCTTTGTTTGAAGCCTGGAAGACATCTTAAAAATTTCAAACACATCTTGTCAACGAGATTTCAAACAGATGTGAATACTACGATCAGAAAGGTTCCATTTCACTCGGCCCGAGATCTGGCAGGTGGCGGAGCACCGCCTCTTACCATATATGGAAGCCATCAATTATGCCATAAGGTCAAATTTGGGATGCAAAAAAAGCAAAGTTGTTCCAATTGATGAGAAAAGACCATAGAAACAAAAAGAAAAAATGTTGCATATTTTTTTTTCAGGTTGACATCACATGAGAATGAGGACAGATATTAAAATTCCGCTCTGGTAGAGGGCTCCCAAATGCTGTCCTCTAACATTCTACCAAGGCAAATTTTGAGTTTGGGTTGAGGGGTGTCTGTGATCTTCGTCGACGTTGGGGTCACGCGTGACGCTTACATAACACGTGCTGGTTCCTATTGACGCCTATCTTAGTTAGAGGGTCGTGATAGATCATACCGCAGTACTAAGGTGTGCATGCATGTCCTCTGATCCTCCCTGTTCAACCTGTTTCCTTCCCTTCTGATGCATAAGGTTCCGACGACCATCAAGACCTTGAATTTGAGGGTATTTAACGGCCTTGTGCATGGGGGTTCAAAGGGCAAAAGAATTTAAAAAAAGCTTTGATTGTTTCTGTGCCTTTCAGATCATCTTCCACATGTAGTTTTGGCGCTGGTTTCAATCAATGTCAGGGTGATTTTGTATTTATTTCGGCTACAGCACAGGTTCCCACTCAGACACCCCGTCATGCCAGTCATGCACGGGGTTTTTCCGCCATACAGCAGGTGTAGTTGGAGACAACCCGATTTGTACTCAGTGGCTCAGATCCATCAACACATTAATGAGTCGAGATCGGATTTTGACGAACAAGATCAGATTTGGAATGTTATCGTTCAATGATAAAAAATTAATATTGAACACCCGGAGTGGTCTGCTTTTCCAGAAGAATCACTGCCAGACGATTGGACTTATGCAAAGGGGGTTTAGTGGGTATGCCCGCCATACATTGTGAGAAATGACATTGGTTGATATATTGAAGGCTGGAGTCCCACACTCGTAATTATTGTGCGTAATGGCTATCTTCCCCGGCAACATCTGGTCCACAACCAGAAACACATCGGAAGTTCTGCTGCCTGAGTATCGTTAGGTTAGACCCATTGCTCCTCCAAAAAAAGAAAACCCCCCGTTTCTTGCCATTGGCCATGCCCCTATGTGATGGCAAACAAGCGGCTGCTCGGCCACTTCGCAGCCTCGCATCCCCTTCCTTGGGTTGCGGTGCAGGTCGAGAATTGAGCAAAGGAGCCTGTGACTCACAATGAAATAAATGCTGAGCTTTGAGCCTTGAAGTGAGTATACTACTATTCAAGACAAATGTTTGCAGTATTAGCTGTTCTTTAAGATTTTGCTCGTTCGGCGGTGCAGTTGCTCCATGTAGGCATGTCTCCATGAGCTCTAAGATAGGTGTCAATAGGAACCAGCACGTGTTATGTAAGTGTCACG